>BBXU01001082.1:0-49533 GCA_001598975.1 Parachlorella kessleri | reverse complement strand
TACGTCAGAAAGCAGGCACGATTAGAAAGGGGAGACAAGCTGCAAGCACACTTGCAGGAACACAACCGTGTACGCTTGGTAAGTTATAGGGAAGGGTGTACCAGGGGTGGGCTTGGGTTGTGTTTATATGTAAACGGAAATATATATCAGAGGGGTTATTTTCAGAATTTGAAATCGGCGCTATTTAAGATGAAAATGCACGTGACAGGAAGGGCTCAGACAGCAGTATGTATAGTCATAGACGGGCCGCGGGGTACAGCCCTCTGCAGGTGCAGCCCTCTGCAAATCGCGCCCTCAGACGCACAACACTATGCTATTTCCAACACTTAGGCTTTGGCACTATGACATCCAAGTTTCTGTTGTTGCCTCTGACCCTGACCAGAGCTGGTCCAGATGTTCGATCAAACTCGGTCATAGTACAAGCCTTTCACTATGCGAAAGAAAAGGAAAGGGTTCCGAGCACGCAACACCAGCTGTCGTCACAGCTGAGTGACTCGGCTTTCCGCACTGCCTGTACACTAGTGTTCATTTTGTATGAGCGTCTTCTACTACAACCTGTCACCTTGCTCAAGGCTCCTGCTGTGGGGGTCACATGATTTGCTGCTGTGGTAGACATGGCTGAGTTGAACAAGGCAACATTGGCCTTTCACCATTGGGTGAGGCTCTGTTTTGCTGGACATGTACGCTCTCCCTCACGACTGCCCTGGGTAAGAGACAACAGTAATACACACAACAAGAGAGCTACTATTCAGTCCTCTATCCCAGGCTATCACGGTGCGCTACATCGGCACCGTAAAAGAGGTTTCAATAGTAGCTCTCTTGTTGTGCGTCCACTGTTGTTTCTTACCCAGGGCAGTCGTGAGAGGAAGCGTACATGTCCAGCAAAACAGAGCCTCACCCAATGGTGAAGGCCAACAACTCAGCCATGTCTACCAAAGCAGCAAATCGTGTGGCCCCAACAGCAGGAGCCTGAAGCAAGGTGATAGGTTGTAGTAGAAGACGCTCATACAATAGCTGATTGCGGCTGGCTTGGCAATTGCCAAACCGCAAGCTCCAAGTCTTTTGTGCCCTGTTATCCCTTGTTTTGCAACTCCTCCCATCCACCGGTGACCCTCTGTGACTCCTGCCGCGGTCCCCTAGGCCCCAGCCGTGATGATTTTGGGCCATCCCCAGGAGATGCAGAGGAGCTTTTACTCAAGGTCCCGCCGTTTTCCATCTTTCTACCTGCCTGCCGTTCTTGCCCAGGGTCTCGCCGAGCTCTGTCCTTTTCCTGGTCCTTATAGCGGGGCTACCATGTCTCACCGCAAGTGTGAGTGCGGCGGCCGCATGGCGATGGCCATCATGCACCCCGACCATGTGCAGGCTGCTTTACCTTTTTGACGGTTTTGACAGTGCATTACGCCCTTCCTAGTCCAGAATAGTGTTTCGCGATTGCCAGGCATGCTCAACATTGAGGTGTGAGCAGTGGCCAACATTGAGGTGTGAGCAGTGGCTGAGTGTCCATCGTTGCTGCTTCTGTTTACAGTCGAGCACCCCCGCCACGGGAACCTGGGCTTCCTGCCCAAGAAGCGCTGCAAGCGCAGCAAGGGCAAGGTGCGAGGGAGAAGCTCTCTTTTGGAGTCTGCAACCCAGAGTCTGCCACCCACCTGCAAGACCAGCAGCACAGAGATAGCATGTGCTCTGCCTTTGGTGTTGTGTAGCACTCATCGAGTAGCAGCACTCAGACCTCAAACATGTTCTACACGCTTGGTGGGCAGCCCGCACACTGCAAGCAGATCTTGTTGCAGTTAGTAGGACTTGCGGCAGTCTGGCGGAAGTTGCGGCAGGAGTAAAGGAGGTGAGTGGGGGGCAGGATGATATTCTATGCACATGATTCTTGGCTGCTGTAGTGCAGGTCAAGCACTTCCCCAAGGATGACGCCTCCAAGCCGCCCCACCTGACCGCCTTCATGGGCTACAAGGTGCGCTGGGAAGGTGGCTCTGGCGGTCTGGAGAAGTGGCCCTGCAACAAGCACTATCTTTGCCGCCAGGCGGTCCGCAGTGAGCCATCAGCACTTAACCATGGCGTTGCATCTGCATATGTGAAGGCTAAACGTACTGCTCCTGCCTGACATGGTCTCGCCCCCGGCCACCGTTGCAGGCGGGCATGACCCACATCATCCGCGATGTGGAGAAGCCTGGGTCCAAGCTGCACAAGAAGGAGACGTGCGAGCCTGTGACTGTCATCGAGACCCCTCCCATGGTGGTGGTGGGCGTGGTGGGCTACGTGAAGACCCCCCAGGGCATGCGCACCCTCAACACCGTGTGGGCGGAGCACCTCAACGAGGAGGTCAAGCGCAGGTGAGCCGGCGGCAGCAGCGGCGATATGCGACGAGCTGCTGTGGAAGCGGGGGGTCCAGGGCGATGGAGGCTTGGAGCGGGTGCAGGCAGGCAGCTTGAGAGGGGCTCGAGGTAGTGAGTGGGCAGTCTGTACGGTATGGTTTGAGGGCGGGGCAGCAGGTGAGCCAGGCCATCAGGCTATCTACTGGAGGCTGTACGGTCATGGGTGACTTGAGTTCACGACGGCAAGGGTAACCAGGAACGCGCAGGGCAAGGCACCAGACTGACTTAGTTCTTTCGGTGTGTTAACTGTCAGCCCGCGAGCTCGTACCCGACCCGTGTGAACTTCCCGGAGTGCCGCGATGCTCACGTATGTGACTACCCCCTGGCACGCAGGTTCTACAAGAACTGGTACAAGAGCAAGAAGAAGGCGTTTACCAAGTACGTGAAGAAGTACGCTGACGGGCGCAAGGAGATTGATGCGCAGCTGGAGCAGCTGAAGAAGCACTGCAGCGTGGTGCGCGTGATTGCCCACACCCAGGTCACCAAGGTGCCCATCGGCCAGAAGAAGGCGCACGTCATGGAGATTCAGGTGCGCTTTAGTTTCCGTCGCCGTGAGACTGGGACAGACATGGAAGCGTCGGATGGCTTTGGAAGGGCCGCCCGTGATTTTGGTTGTGGTCGTGGTCGTGGATGGCCCTGCTTTTCAGCAGCGGTTGATCCGTTGGGGGGGCATCAAGCGCATTGGTCTGTTATGTGTGCGTGCGCATGCCGAATGGGCTGGGCTGGCCATGCCTCCCAGAACAGCTCGTCGGCACCCTGTGTGCTGGGACTTCCTCCAGTGTCCGCAGCCTGCATGGGGACGGGCTATGCCCATCGTGGTGGGTTGGCATGGGTAAGGGCGAGCGCTCAAGCGAAGCAGCCGCTGAAATCTAGAAATCGAGAGGTTCAAACATGCTCACCAGGCAAGGGCGCCTGAGGGGACAGTAGAGGCCACTAGTGCACGTCCTTGAAACGCCTGGATCGTTGATATGCAGGTCAACGGCGGCAGCGTGGCCCAGAAGGTGGACTTTGCCTACGGCCTGTTTGAGAAGGCGGTGCCCGTGAGCACCGTGTTCAGCCAAAACGAGATGATTGACACCATCGCCATCACCAAGGTACGGCTTGCTGGGCGGTGGGCCTGTTAAGAAGAAGCCTCCAGGCAGAAAGATCCTTCTGGCAGAGAGTGGGCAGGGTACTTTTGGCGATCACGTCGTTCCTTTTGAATGACTGTTTGCCCATCGCGTAGTACAGCACGTAGGTGTCTGGATGTTTGCTTTTGTAGTTTTGGCATCACAGCATGCCAGTGAACAAGGCGCGCTGCAAGCGACCTGGCCTGCCTAACCCGCGGCGGCAGGCCGCAGCAGCTGCGGCAGCCAGCAGCTGGCAGGCGAGCCCCAAGGAGGCGTCCGTTTTAATACCCACATTGTGCTTGGTCGCACTTTATTTGACACGCTCGGGGAGGGTTTTGGATGTTTTAATACCCACATTGTGCTTGGGCGCACTCTATTTGACACGCTCGGGGAGGGTTTCGGATGCTGGGAGAGGCCTGATCTGCGGAGGAGTCCCGGGGGGCGCCTGTCGCTGATGTGTGTGAGTGTTTAGGGCTCTCCCTGGGTCTCAAGTCTTGCCCCGAGCTTGTGGAAGGGTGTGTGCTCAAACACAATGTGGGTAGACAAACGGTATCCTGGTTGGGGCTCACCTGGCTACCACTGGCTGCTGCGGACTGCTGCCGCGGGTTAGGCAGGCCGAGGTGTGCAGCGCGCCTTGCTCTAACTGCCTTGCTGTGATTTGTAAACTACAAAGCAAGCATCCCAACACCTTACGTGCTGTGCCACGTGAGGGGCAGATAGTTTAGACAATGGGGAGGATGGAATAGCAAGAGAAACCTGAAGGTGCGCTGAAGACCTTCATTAGGCTGCGCGCCCACTCCCTGTCATGCCGAGGCTGCTGCTACTGCTTTTGAGTGCAGGGCCACGGCACTGAGGGTGTGGTGACCCGCTGGGGTGTGTCCCGCCTGCCGCGCAAGACCCATCGTGGTCTGCGCAAGGTCGCCTGCATCGGCGCCTGGCACCCGGCCCGCGTGTCCTGGACCGTGGCCCGCGCTGGTGCCATGGGTTACAACCACCGCACGGGTGAGTTGATACAGTTGAAACGGCCTTGGCCGGCGTGCATTGCTAGGGGAGTAGTGGGCTGGGCGCCGCATCTTGCTGGCCGCCCGGTTGCGAGTTGGTGGCATGGCAGCTTTGGGTGTGGCTTGGCGCAGGGCGGTCTCACTGCGGATTCCGCAGTGACCACAGGGTGTGCTGGCACGAGCAGCCCGTGTCCCGCGCGCAGCTAATGCACGATAGTTCACTGCTCCCTCCCTGCCTCACCCTGTCACCCGCACCCCTGTGGCGTGCAGAGATGAACAAGAAGGTGTACCGCGTGGGCGTGAAGGGCGACGCCAGCCACAAGGCCACCACCGAGTTTGATGTGACCGACAAGGACATCACGCCCATGGGCGGCTTCCCCCACTACGGCGAGGTCAAGGAGGACTACATCATGATCAAGGTCAGCCACGCTGAGCCAGGCTTGAGGACCTGGAGCTTGTCGGCCTGGCTTGCCTGCTGGGCTTGCCGCGTTGGGTGCTGGAGACTGGATGTGGTGGCGCCCTGGCTGCGCTGGCCGCGTAAGCCCGGGGGTGGGTCTTGTGTGGAGAGCGGTTGAAACATTGAAAGGAAGGCCCAGGTGGGTGGTGGGACTCTACGCGCGTCTGGCTGACATGTGTGCGCGGTGGTCCTGCAGGGTGCGTGCCCCGGCACCAAGAAGCGCGTGATCACCCTGCGCAAGACCCTGTTCCCCCAGACCAGCCGCTCCGCCTTGGAGGAGATCAAGCTCAAGGCAAGTTATCGCCCGCCTTTGTGTGATGGGGGTGCTCTCGCCGCTGCCGCTGTTATGTGCAGCTGTGCCGTACGCTTGCCTTGGGTGCATTGGGTGCAGAGCTTCACTGCTGGCCAGTTGTATTTGTAGATGCAGTGGCTTTCTTGAGATTGGCCTTCATTGCTGGGGTGGTACACCGTGTTTTACCATGGCCCAGCTTTGTGCTTTGTGCAGTTTGTGGACACCAGCTCCAAGTTTGGCCACGGCCGCTTCCAGACCAGCGAGGAGAAGGCAAAGACCCTGGGCCGCCTCAAGGCTTAAGAACCTGCTTCAGCCTGGTGCTTGGGTGTCTGGCTGGGCCGGCTGCTGGGCCTGCTCGGCTGCGCCGCTCGCTGACGGCTGTAAGGCCCGGACAGCGGCAGCTGCTGCCTGATCAGCGCTTAGGCTTGCTTGGGCGGTGGCAGTGCGGTGCAGCGCAGTGCAGCAGCCTTGGAGGCGGAGCAGGCAGCTGCTGTGTGGCAGAGTAACAGTTGCATGTGAGGCTGACTGTTGTACAGCCTGGCCGCTGTGCTTCCTTATCCTGTGGTGCTCTGTCTGTAAGTGCTCGCTTCAAGAGTGGAGCAAACTATGAGGTAGCACTCAGGTAGTGCTTCTGAGCAGGCCAATACCACTGAGTTGGGTGCAAGCAGATTGAGAACATTGTGAGGCACGTGAGAATAGTAGCAGGGTACCCGAAGGAGGGCAAGACTCGCCCAAGCATGCAGTATATTCAGCTGGTGCTGGATTACAGCAAGCTATATGTACAGGGGTGCTGCATTAGGGTTGCCTCCCAGGTGGTTGTAATCAGCATGGAGGTTGGCAGGTTTCAGTACCTCCCTCTGTAGTGCCCAGGGCGCGGTCGTTTAAGACAAGGGACCTGGTTTGGCTTGTAGTCTTGTGTAGCCCTTCCAGTATGAGGACAAGCTCTCTGCCCTCCATCTCACTCCCTGAGCACCTGTCATGACAAGCAACGTGCTGCTGCCTTCATTAGTACCGGGGCGCGCGCGTACACTTTCTCCTTCTTTCTGCGCAATTGTCCTCCTGTGACAGCGGGTATAGTTTGGATGGCCGGCACTAGCTAGCTGGTGCCATGGCCTCGCACTTGCAGATTGACAAGGAGCCCCAGGCTGTAGAACTGCAGCCCATTCTGGAGCTCAGTGAGCCTAGCAGCAGTAGGGCAGAAGTCCTGCTAGGAAAACTGCGGCGTTGGTCACAGAGCTCCGTTGTCAGAACTGCCGTCCGTAACTTGGCGCTGATTGCCCTTTGGTAAGGACACTGGGGCTGCTCATAGCAATCACAGCTTCTGCTTGCATATATACTGGTCTGGTCATTGGTTGAGGTGCTGCAAGGCTGCGTTATCCAAATTTGAGTTACTTGTACCAGGGGAGAATGTGGACTCTGTGCAGGTACGTGCTTGGCACCTCGCTAACACTATGGAACAAGTGGTTAGTGGACAAGAAGAAGGCTGGGTTCTTTGGCAAGGGACCCTTCCCCGGTAGGTAGAAAAGCCTAAAGCACACTTTGCAACCAGAACCGTCACCTACAGTACCAGTTAACCACCCTTACTGGAACATCGCTGTGCGTCTTCATCCGTTGGTTGGGTGACGTACTAGGCCTGTTACCCACCAGAAGCCCGGGAGGCTCAATATTTCGTACTGCTGTAAAGCTAGGCGAGGCCCTGGCACGCTCTGTCTGCAGCTCCCTTCCTTCTTTCTTCACTGCAATTCTTCGCCCAGCACCTGACGGCGCGGGTCCTGATGGCCACGGGCATCTCCCGGCGGCAGGGTCAGGGTAGCGACTGGAAGCACTACATAAAAACAGGTAGCTTGGCATGAGGGGCGGCATTGTGGCAGCCGGCCACTGCAGCGGCACCGGCACGGTGCACATAAGAAGGCCACGCTGGGTACTGCAACCGAGAAGTTCTTGCACTGCCTCAGAGCCTGATTACAGTAGGCAATGCCTCCACTGGCGCCGGCCACCCCTACCTTGGCTTGGGTATCGAAGGACCCTTGGGTATGAGTCCTACAGTCTCACATTATGCGACTCAACATTGACTCACTTTGGCCTTGCAGTTGTACCAAATGGGGTGGCCACGGGCTTGGATATCGGCTTCTCAAACTACTCCCTGGTCTTCATTACTATCTCCTTCTACGTGATGTGCAAGTCCACCACCCCCTTGTTTCTGTTGATCTTTGCCATCGCCTGGGGAGTGGAAAAGTGAGTATGGGCTGGCAGCAGCAGCCTGCTCCCTGTCGCATCCGTTTAGTGCTGTAATGGCTGCCACATGGACTGGAATGATAGCAGCCATGCGGTGACTTCTGTTCACACCTGGCCTTACTCCATCCATGACGTGGTTGCCAGGGCGGCTTCACAGGACATTTCTGTGGCCATGAGATGGCTTTTTGAGTAGCTGATTGTTGCAGGGCCTCTTGGAGTTTGGCGGGTGTTGTGGTGGTAATCGCCTCGGGGCTGCTGCTGCTGGTGGCTGGGGAGACCAAGTTTGACCTGGTGGGCTTTCTGTTAGTCATGACAGCTGCCATGCTGGCGGGGCTGCGGTGGACCATCACTCAGGTCCTGCTGCATGGCCACAAGGCGCATGGTGAGCCCCGCTATTAAGTTTGCTGATGTGTTTCGTGGTAGTGTGACGGTCCAGGGCAGATGGGGGGCGGCCTATGCTGAAACTTGGCTGGGGGCGGAGCGTGTTGTGGTTTGTCTGGGACCTAGCTCTTGAAAGCTGCGCAGCTGAAGCAGCACTTCAAGAGTAGCGGAGGCCCGTCATTTTACGTTGTGTGAACTTGGGGGTCTTTGGCTGCTGCAAGGCCTCACAAGCCACAGGTAGCACATGTGAATGTGAAGATTTGGGGGTGCAGGTGCTGGGACCCCAACTGAGGTCATCTATCAGCTGACCCCTGTGATGGGCATCACCGTGCTGCTGCTGTCATTATTTCATGACCGGCTGTGGAACACGCTGCCAGGTAAGCGCAGAGGTGATGAAGGCCAAAAGGCATGCAAGTTCACTGGTGCAGCTGCGTTTTGTCTGTGCGCACGCGGTGGTATGAAAGTACATGGTCTATATCCTGCGTGACGGAACAGTAGGATGCATGGTAGCGGGCGTTGGGGAGGACATCGCTGCCTGGTAGCCTGGCCTGCTAGTTGCATCTGGGCTGCCTGTCACGCTGCTGCCTGTCATGCTGCCCCTTGCAGGCTCCCCCTACTTTGCAGACCTGCTCAGCGTGTTCCTGACGCTGCTGATAGTGCTTGCCGGCGGCCTGATCGCCTTTGCGATGGTGTGGAGCGAGTTCATGCTCATCAAGTGCACCAGCGCCCTCACGTTCATGGTGGCGGGCACCTTCAAGGAGATCATCACGGGTGAGCAAAGCGGCCGCTTTGGCGGTGCTGCGGGCTGCATTTGGCCAACCTGGCGGGGGTCTGCTGCAAATTGTTTCCTGTTGCATGGGAAGGCCTTGAGCTGAGGCAGGATGCATGTGCAGCATTGTGTGCAAGTGTTTGGAGCCAGCTGCATGACTTCGTACCAGGCGTGTTGAAGCTCGCTTAATTGGCTGCAGTGATGGCGGGCGTGGTCTTGGATGGCGACCGCTTTACTGCCATCAATGCAGTGGGCCTAGGGGTGCTCATCCTTGGAGTGGTAAGACGCTGTGCTGCAATCACTCATGTACCGGTGCCCTACAGGGCCTTGCAGTCTGACTTTCTTTGACTATTTTTTTATGGAGGCATGCGGCTGTTTTCATGTGGCTTGTCAGGACTGGCTCATGCGAACCTGTTTGCGACCACCAGTAGGTCGCTGCCTGAAGCCTGGCCTTTGCTCCTTGCGGCAGGTGCTCTTCAACATCCAGAAGTATCACAAGTTAAGACAGGGCGAGATGAAGCCGGTCCACCTCGAAATCAACGGGCACGACCAGCACCAGGGCCACAAGCTGACCACCCCCAATGAGGTGCCCCTAGAAGCCAACGGGCGTGGCAGCAGCCTGGCGGGCTCGCCCGCCGCCCTGTCGCAGCTGCAAGAACGGCGGGGGATGGTCCTGCTGCACGAGGACGAGGAGTTGATGTTGTCTTCAGGGCATATGGCAGATGTTGGGGAGGACGTGGCCCTGCTGCTGCCAGGCGCCGGCAGCGGCTTCTGCGTGTGGGAGGCCTCTCAGCAGCAGCAGCACCATCAGCAGCAGCAGGAGGAGCAGCGGGTGCGGTCGTTGGCGGGCAGTCCTAGGAGCCCGGGCGGGACGCAACCCTTGCAGCGGCGGGACAGCGTGTGATTATTGTTCGCTACTGTTGGTAATTAGGCAGCTTGCGGACTGTGGCCTGGGAGGTCAGAGGTATGTTTTGATGGTGGCATGAGTGTCAGGTAGGCAGTCTTATAGTTTTTGCAGCAATCCCCAGGTGTTCCTGGCTTCAGGGTCCGCTGCCGGGCACTATGTAACCGTATACGTATTTAACGGTGTTATTAGTAAGCGTAGATATTGTGGATACCCAGTGTCCGCACATCCCATCATATGATAATGCTACATTGATCCACAAGGGTATGGTACAGGGGCTGCCAGGCCAGCCGTTTGTGTCTGTGCTTGGGTGACAGATGTAGTCATTAACCACACCATGACATGTGCAGCCCCTGGTAGCCCCCTGAACGTGCAAATCTCTAGATTGGGTGTCAAAGAGGGCGTACTGGACTGCTCCTCTGTGAGCGAACCACTTCTGGCACTTCTCTGCTGCCAGTCTGCACCTTTGCAGCAAGTATCGAAGCAGATACTGCGGATCGAGAAGATTTCCCGCCCGACGCTATCCGCTCATATCCAACCCTTTGAGTTGTTTAGCAGAGCAGACCATTTGCAAAACTGGTTTCGAAGGTGCTGCTGGTCGGACAGAGCCTCAGCTGCTAAAAAGAAATACTAACGCACTTCCGCAACGAAGGTTGGTGTGCAACCATGCCGTACTTGCTCCCACCCCTTCCTTTCAGTGCTAACTGTAGCTATTCAGTCTATATGACGTGCTTGCCTGCCCCGCTAGGCTGGCTAGGGAACAGTGCTTCGTGCTGGAGGACCCTTGGAAGCGCTGCACTGCAGCCTTTTCTAGTATGAAATTTTCTAAAAGCGTCTAAAACCTGTTGCAGTTATTTTAGACCTATATCGTACCAGCTTTCCCCCAATGCTGCAGATGTCGTCCACCATGCTGCTGAGCTCCTCCGTGGCACGCGCCCAGGGCCGTGCCAGCAGCCAGAGGGAGGCCGCTGCCCTCAAGGCCGCCTTCCGCCCTGCTGCCCCCCTGGTCAGCAAGGCCTGCGCCGCCAAGCGCAGCCGCGCCTGCCGTGCCGCCACCCCGACCGTGGTTGCGGCAGCTGCTGTCACAGCTGACACTGTGCGCCCCACCTCTGCGGCCGCTAAGGACAAGTCCCTGCAGAAGCCCACCGCTATCATCACTGGTGAGCCTCCCATGCCATGTAGCGACAAGCCTGGTAGGTGCAAACGCTTCCTCTTTCGCAGAATAAGCACTTTGGCTTCAGGTCAGTCTGCTACGGAGTTTCACTGGCAGCCTTGGCCCCTTCGATGCACCCAGGCCAGGTGCTCATCCACCACAGCTTTGAGCATTGCCTGGAGCAAGGAAACCCCCTGCCCCTCGCCTTGCAGGCGCCTCCTCCGGCTTGGGCCTCAACGCTGCCAACTCGCTGTCTCGCCAGGGCTGGCACGTCATCATGGCCTGCCGCGACTTCTCCAAGGCCGAGTCTGCCGCCAGGCGCCTGGGCATGCCCAAGGACTCGTACACCGTTATGCACCTGGACCTGGCCGCCCTGGACTCTGTGCGCCAGTTTGTGAACAACTTCAAGAGCTCTGGGCGCCGGCTGGACGCCCTGGTGGCCAACGCCGCGGTGTACCTGCCCACCGCCAAGGAGCCGCGGTACACAGCCGACGGCTTTGAAGTCAGCGTGGGGTGAGCCGCAGCACAGGGCGTCTTGCTTGGATGGGGGACAGGCCTGTTGGGCCAAAGGATGCAGGGGATGAGAGGGCCGGGGTGGAATTGGGAGATCTGAGGCTGGGTGCACATCATCCAGCGGATGTAACTCAGCTCCAGTCTGTCTTCTGCTTGGCTGCGACAAGCGGGCCCCACCGGTGGTGGCGGGCTGCGGCTTTACCCGCTACCCGTGGGTATGGCTAGCAAACCGTGCACCTGACCTCTTTCCTTTCCCCTGCTGCCTGCCTGCAGCACCAACCACCTAGGTCACTTCCTGCTGTGCAACCTGCTGCTGGAGGACCTGAAGGACGCGCCCAAGAACAACCCTGCAGGCCAGCCCCGCATGATCATTGTCGGCTCCATCACCGGCAACACAAACACGCTGGCGGTGAGTGGTGGGGAGGCGGCGGTCTGTCACCGTTATGCGCAGGGAGGTGGGGGTGGCGGTCCTACCTTCGGTGGTTGAAGAGGAACTCATCGGACCCTGTCGAGGTTCCTGTTACTTAAGTAGGAATATAGTGGGCAGGCATGGCGGCACCACGGCTTCAATAATGCCTTCTGAGCCACTGCCCTCCTGGACGGCTGTCTGCGCAGACTGCTGGGAGCTCCCCAGGCCCTGTGCTCTGACCATCTCTTGGCTCGTCAGGGTGGTTGGTTGACGCTGGCTGTGCACTGGCGGTGCGTGGCGTGCAGGGCAACGTGCCCCCCAAGGCCGACCTGGGCGACCTGAGCGGCCTTGCTGCTGGCGTGGCCGGCACCCCCGCCATCATGATCAACGGTGGCGAGTTTGACGGCGCCAAGGCCTACAAGGACAGCAAGGTGGGCGGCGCACCGGCCTTGGTGCAACTGGTGGCGCAGCCCCATGTGTGCCTGGGGACTGACTTGTCTGGCCTGCTTGTAGCTAGCAGCATTTCTTGACCGACCCAGTGTGAAAGCGCATACCCATACTAACCGTTCTGCAGTCCCATTCGGACCCCCTCAGCTGCCTCTCAAACACCCCCCCACCCCACCCCCACCCCAGCACGCCTATGGTGCTGCCCTAGTGCTTCACCTCTCCTTGGCTCATGCCTCGTAGGTGTGCAACATGCTGACCATGCGCGAGATGCACCGCCGCTTCCACGAGGCCACCGGCGTGACCTTTGCCTCCCTGTACCCCGGCTGCATCGCTGAGACCGGCCTCTTCCGGGAGCACTATGGCCTCTTCCGCACCCTGTTCCCCGTCTTCCAGAAGTACGTGACCAAGGGCTATGTCAGCGAGGAGGAGGCTGGCGAGCGCCTTGCACAGGTGGGTGGAGAGCTCGGGTGACTTCATGTGACCCCAAATCGTTCAGTGCCTGGGGTGGATGCCAGGAGATGCACACAAGGCTGTCGGTGGGAAGTCGATTACCTCTGATGAGATTCTAGGCATGGGGCTGATACCGGGCACTGTTCTTGCTCTGTGCAGGTAGTGAGCGACCCCAAGCTGAGCAAGTCTGGCACCTACTGGAGCTGGAACCAGGGGTCTGGCTCCTTTGAGAACCAGGTGAGCAGGCCAGGCCCGCCCGCCTGCCTTTTGCGTGGATGTAGCGAAAGGAGAGTTACTTTCTCACATGTTCTTAGCCTCAGATGTTCTTAGCCTCAGAGCAAGGATATTCGAGTTCATGAGACTTCAGCTAGGTGCTCCTTCCGCCGTGCGGCCTACTCGCCCTCACCGGATCCTGGCCCTTTCCGCCCGCCTGCAGGTGTCTGAGGAGGTGAGCGACGCAGCCAAGGGGCAGAAGCTGTGGGAGGTCAGCGAGAAGCTGGTGGGCCTGGCCTAAGTCATGCCCTACCGTCCGTCCGTCGCCCCCGGTGTGTGGTTGCTTACGCTGTCTGCTTGTTTTGAGATGTGTGCTCCGGTTGTACCCCGTTTGGTAGTAGTGTGTTGCCTATGGTCGTCAATAGCCTTGTCTGGTGTGTAGTTACTTTTTCGAGTGTGCCCCATTGTGTGTTGATGGGAGCTGGGCCCAGGCATCGGCCTAGCTGCTGCAGTGCATCTAGCACGCCCCTCTGCTGTGAAGAGAATTTGCCCCTATGGGAGAACGCCTTGCCTTGCCGCCGCTCCACTTGCATACGGGGCCGCGGTAATTGAAAGCATGACCAATGAGAATGCTCCTCCATCTAGTGTTGGTCTGTGCCTGGGCGTTTTTGTGTGTGCTCGGTGTGTCTGGGTCAGCACATAGCCCCCCGACGGCATCTTTATTTCGAGCTTTGATTTTGACAGTCATTTTATGGGTTGAGAGCGTTAGTGCTGGGATAGACTGACGTACCTGTAACTGGATGACTTTGACACTAGCCTCTCTGGCAAGCTTAGCATGGCCATGGGGGCAGGGTCATGCAGCCGTCGGAAAGCACCGCGCAGTGAGTACAGCCCAGTGCCAGCCATATCTAGCCTACCCCTACCTGTGAATTCCGCGAAGACGTGCATACTACAGAAATGGCGAGTTGACCTCAACTCGTAATTCAGTCTTCTTGTCATATGATCATGCGCGCATGCCTAGTGACCTTACATGACTTCGGAATCCTCAACCCAAGCAGAGTACAACAAAGGTGTAAAACAAAACGCTAGGTCAAGACTTGCCTCTTCCAGGTCTCATGCTGCAATTGCAGGTCACAACCGAAATGGTAGCCAGCCTGCCGCCACAGGAAACACCAACCCCACGGTGACCCACATGACGGCATACAGGCGCCCAAAAGACCGCTCATAAATGTCATGAGCTGCTAGCGCAGCTGACTCAATAGCTGCCTGAGAGGCAGCACTCCCAGCAACAGCCCCAGCTGGCACAGCGCTCATGCGTGCAGTCACTCGGAATATCCTATGGGCTGCTGCAGCAAATGCCACCTGCAGTGCCACCCACACCTCCCACACCCCAAGCCACAGCAGGCCATCGCCGCCCAGCTTGCCCACAGCAACATAGCCTGCCAGCCCACAGCCTAGGCCCAGCCCTGCCAGCAGCCGTGTGAAAGGCAGACCCTCCTGCAGCCCGCTTAGCAACCCAGTGCGGTAGACAGCCCATGGGGCGGCCAGCAGCACAGCAAGACCCAGCGCGGCATCGCCGGCGGTGAAGATGTAGCAGCTCAGGATGCGCAGGCTGCCATAGCTGCGCCACATGAGGGCCCAGGGGCCCCAGGTGCCGCCAAAGCTAGGCGCCACCCACCTGCAGCATGGTAGCAAAGGAGCAGGCCTGTCAGGTATGAGTCCGAGACGGCTTCAGCACCCGGGGGAAGCGGGAGGAACATCCACACACACCGCAGCTCAAGGAACTGCACTGCCAGGCAATGGCTGCAAGGCAGCAGCACAGCCACAGCTCCTCTACCGTGATGCCATAAGCTGCATGCTCAACAACATGCCGAGGCCAAGGCATGCATCAACAACCAAACTCCCTACCCACCCAGCTACACCAACTGCCGCAAGACTACAGAGCCAGCACAAGAAGGCAACGAGCCGCTCACCTGCCACACTGGTCAAACAGGTCCACCACTGTTCCCGCCATGCCGCCGCCATGCGCCACCTGGTACCCTGCCACCGCCAGCATGACTGCCAGCCCAAAGGCCAGCACATCGCAGCAGGCCCGCCGGAACTGGGCTACCCGTTCTGTCGCGAGGCTGTGGGCATCCCTGGCACGCTTGTGGGCAGCATGCTGCGCTGCTATGTCACGCTGGTTACCACGAAGGACGTTGGCCTCCGAACCCAACCTGCAGCAGCAAGGGTATTGATCGCCACTCCTATGTGTTACCACACCTGGCTGCCGGGAATGTGTCCCTAATGGGACGATGCATAAGCCTGCTTCCTTGCTCTGCAAACGGCATGCCAACCAAGCGGTCCAACTGAACAGATGGCGAGGAACAAGAGGCCACTCGCAGCCAGCGAACACCGGTTGTGGCAACGAAAACCACCCTGCTAGACAGCGTTACCTGGTCATGGCTTCGCTGTGCCGCTTTGCCTGCTGTGCCTGCCAGGCCTGCAGCACTGTGTGCAGCAGCTGTAGCCGCTCACTGCTGCTCAGTGTCCCCAGGTCTATCTGCAATTATGCAATTGCATCATATGGCCACACAGTGAACTCGCCGGCCCCCTTGGCAAGTTGCCATTACATACTGCCGCATGGCATTGCAGCCCACCTGACGCTGCAGACAACCATCTTACTGGGACACCACAACAAACTGGCATAAGCACATTGCACAACAGCTGGCAAGGCACAAGCCTCATCCATGCAGTCAGCACTGGCGAGATGGTCCTGCACTGTAAGCAAGCAACTTGCCTGCAACGATCTCGTCAACTCGCCCACCAGTGCACCCGCTGCCATAATGTCTGCCCTGTCGTCCTCCGCCACCATGCTGCTGCCAGTGCCTACAGCCAGGACTGCGGTGCTGCTGTCTCCTTCAGGATCACCTGCACTGCCCGCATGCTCCTGCACAATGCCTGCGTGTTCCTGCTGTTGCTGCTCCTGCTGGCCCTTCCCACCCTGCTGCTGCTGCTGTTGCTGCTGTTCCTGTTCCACTTGCTCTAATGCCTGTAGCAGCACCGCCTCCTCCTCTTCAACCTCCTCTATGAGAGGACCCGAAGCCTTGCTACCTGCTTCAGATGCTCCGCTGCCAGACGATGCAAAAGAGTCACCATTCCCCCCTTGGGCCGCGCTCACAGGCCTGCTGCTACTGCTGCTTGTAGGCTCTGTTGATGAATGCGCTGCCTGTTGTTGGGACACAGGCGCGACCGTGCGCAGGTCAGCAGCCAGTGCATCCGCTGTCGACCATGGTGCTGTGCCAGCTTGCTGCGGACCACCATCAAAAAGTCCGTAAGACCCTGCCGGCAGGGCAGTGGCAGCCTTGTTAGGCTTTGGCCTCAGCTGCCCTTCAGCTGGTCCAGTAGGCTCCCCTGCTGCAGGTGCCACTCGCAGCTGGGACGCTGGAGCATACGATGCTCGCCGCTGCAGGGATGATCCCACCAGTACCCCACCGGCAAACAGGCCAGCAGCAGCTGCTGCCATCAGCAGCCACCTGCCTCTGGACAGGCGGCAACCTTGGGCAGCGCTTAGGCTGGAGGCTGGGGCGGAACGTGGAGGGTGGAGCGGCGGCGCTGGCAAGGCTTGCTGTTGTTCTTTGCTGCCAGGCAAAGGGGGCCATAGGGAAACGTCTGCTTGCTGCTCAGTCTGTTGTTGCGCTGGTAGCTGAGCCTGCTGCGCTGGTGGGCGGAGAGCTCCTCGCTCTGTCTGCTTGGCTGCCTGGAAGCCCCTGGGCTTAACAGTGGACTGCTGGCCAGCTCCAGGTACAGAGCAGGCGTACAGTAAGACCAGGGTGAAGACAGCCAGCCCCTTCATAGTTCAGTTACCGCTTTCCTGATCAGGTGATGGAAAACATCAGAACGCGCAGGGCAGTGACCAGTTCATACGCCCTTCTTATCTGCTTTCCGACGTAACAAATGTCAACTTGAAGCAAGTGATGTGTGAGCAGAACGAAAGCGAGTTTCTGACGTACCACCACTTGCCTGTAGTACCTTAATGCGTTTGCTGGTCGTCCCTTTCCCAATCTATTTGCTTTATTATTCAGTAGAAGGGATCTGTTGCACAACCAACAGCGAGCCGACCCCATGATGCAGTGTCCCAGCTCTGCTAACAACTGAACTTTAAAGCCAACTAGCATCCAGCTGTTCAAACATAGTAGAGCGGGTGCCAATGCCGCTACCCGCAATAACCCTGGGTTGGGCAGCAGCCGTGGCAGCAGCTGGAGCCATGGTTGCCTTGTTCAGTGGTAAGCCTCAGCAAGTGGTTCTCCTGCAGCCGCTCTTTGGGTACCAGCCCCTGCTCACAGCCCTCAGGCACCAGGTTCGCCTGTACCCCGCAGGCAACGTCAACTTTGCACCCGGCGCCTGCGAGCGGCTGGAGCCGTACTTGAGCTCCAAGATAGTTGGGCAGGAGCTGGCTCTCAAGCAGATTAGCGACGCTGTCTGCGACCACCTGCAGCAGCTGGAGCCAGCGCGGCCGCTAGTTCTATCACTCCACGGGCCGCCCGGGGTGGGCAAGTCCATGTTCCACTTGCTGGCGGCCCAGTCGCTGTACAATAGGCGTGTGCTGCCAGGCTTGCAGTGTCCTGGCAGAGACTGCCAGGGTTACAAGGTGCGCGAGCAGTATGTGCTGTGCTGGTCATCGCGGTCGTTATAACTGCTAGGCGTGCTCCAGTCGTGAAGTGCAGGGTGGTCATCAAGATGGGTTTGTTTCTTTGTTCCCGCGCGAGTGTGTGGCCCTTCAGGCGGGGCTGCCGCAAGCGCAGGAGTGGTGAACACATGGAAAGTCACCTAGGCAGGCTGATGTGCAGGTGCTGTATGGCATGGACTACATCGCGGAGGAGCGGCAGGTGCAGCACAACCTCATACGGGCAGCGCTGCTAGAACACGTCCGGCAAGCCCCCGAGTCATGTAAGCACCTGCTTGCAAGCGTGCCCTGCACATGGCACACACTGCTCAGGCTCTGGCAGGCAGGTGCAAAGAACCAGGGCAAAGAACCAGGGCGAAGACTTGTGGGCCATGCTTATGTGTGTGTATATATAGGTGTCATTCATGCTGCTGATTGTGGGTTGCTGCTCCCGGCACTGGCTGCATCGCCCAGCCACTCTGCTTTCCCTTGCGCAGTGTTGGTTGTTGAGGAGTATGACAAGCTGGACTGCCAAATGCGAGGTTTTTTCAGGCAACTGCTTGAGAATGGCCGCATTGCCAATGTCACGCTCAACAGGTATATGTAACGGCAGAAAGACTGGCTGTCATGGGTGTGCTTGTGCTTGGCAGACCTGGCTGCTGGCTGTTGTGGGTAGCAGAATGACTAGCAATGAGCAGGTACTTGCGGTAGCGTGAATCGACTGGCAAACAAACAGAAGCTTTCATGGCAATGCTGCCTTATATGGACACGGCTGCGGTGGTGGTGAGCAGTGATTACCGAAGCCTGAAGTGAGGGATGCCGCTGGCAGCAAATGAAGAGTGGATGATGTGTGCCTTGTAGGGCCATCATCGTCATGGAGTCTAACATCGGCTACACCGAGCTGCATGAGCTGCTCGTGGCGGCGGGGGATAGGCGTAAGGTGGGGCAGCAGTTATCCTGTGTGGTTGCGGCAAAGTGAAGGGCATGTGTTAGTACCCTGTGCATGCACATAGGCAGTCATTCAACCAAGCCTTGTACCAAATTCTGAATACTAAGTCGGATCGAGGACTGCTGCGGCAGTAGCCATTGACTGAAGGTGGTCTCCTCATGCTCCCTGCGTTGCCCTACACTGCAAGCTTGATGTGGTGCGCAGATCTCTGCTGAGGAAGCGCAGCGGGTGCTCAAGGACATGGTGTTCGACAAGTGGCTGGCTCAGGGCTGCGAGGAGCGCACAGACACACTGAAAATGGTAGGCCCCATGAATGTGGAGGCGGCTGCCGTTGGTGGGGCTGCTGGTGTGAGACATTGAGGCCGGGTAGGCACTGCTCATTTGCTGCTGTCTAATACTTGTCAACAACCAATCAACACTGCCCTTTTCATACCTGACAAAGAAGATGCACGTTGGCGACTGGAGCGTAATGGTCATTGCTGTTGCCGAGCTGGTGCTGCTTCTGCAGGTGGGCCTGGTGGACTTCTTCCTGCCCTTCTTCCCGCTAGAGCGCTCCCACATCCGCAAGCTGTTCGCCATGCGGCTGGCTGAGCGCAGCGAGCAGCTGGAAGCCGATCGGCTGCTGGGCCTGGTTTGGGACGAGGGGGTCATAGACTTCCTCACAGATAAGGTAGGCTGCATCTGACGCTGGTACGGGGGGATGTCGGCAGGGCAGAACGATTATGGCACAGGCAAGGTCTCGGCACCGCTGCCTTGCCATGAGGGCGCGGGTGCATCAGGTGGGGGGGACTTTATTCAAACGTGGCATGCTTGCACCATCCACATGCTAATGCGAAAAAGCCTTACCTGGCTGCATAGGGCGCCTACACCATGGCCTGTGTTATGGGGCTGTGGCTATTATGGTATGAAGGTGTCCTGCTTTGTGGATGACATGTGAAAGAAAGGTCAGGGGAGAGGACATACGTGGCAATGGCACTTTCCCTGGGTACCTGAATGTGTCCTGCCATGTACAAGCTTGGCATGGGTGCCTGTCTGTGCAGGTGGACTTTGAGGGGGCGTACCCGATAGAAGGGGCCAAGGAGGTGGCCACCATCATGACTCGCTATGTGTCAAGGCCTGTTAGGGATTGGGCAGCGCAGCAGAAGCAGCAGACCCAGCAGGCAAAGCAGGCCAGCGTTGACAGGCAGCGACAGCAACAAGAGAGGATAGCTCAACCGCCTAGAGGGCGGTTACGAGTGGCGGGGGGCGGTGCCAGCCTTGTGATAAAGCCATCCCGATGACGGCGGTCCCATTTTTGCTGTACATCATTTTGGGTACCCGTGACCTCGTATTGGACATTACGTTGCAAGTGAGCAATTGAAAGATTTCCACTTGCTCTCCTTACATGAAACTCTTGACCAGACCGACATTACTTCATCAATGTTGACAGCATCGACCTTCAGTGGAATCATAATGGCAATCTTGCGCAGCCTGCCGGCCAGACATGCTGCTGAATGTGCCCAGGTGGCAAATGCAATTCTTGTCTGCCAGCTGAAGTGCATGAGGACAGTGCACACAAACCATAGTCCTTAACAATGCTGAAGGAAGTCACATCTATTGGAATGGGGCAAACACTATGATACAGCAGCTAACTCCAACTATCGTTGTTCTAGTGCGAACCATCGTGCGTTGTATCAATGTTGTCCCTCCACCCCGGCTGGGAATGAAGCAGGAGCCAAAGTGCCATTGCCCCCCTCGCCCGTCAATGTAAGCACTGCCGCTGTTACGTTCTGCCCACCCAGCCAGGTAACAGCTAGTGCAAACTGAAGCATCCAGCTGGGCGCCACCAGGGGGCGGCCCCTGGGCTGTTGGCCGACTGTAGACGTAAGCACGGAGTCCCCATCATAGGCATCCAAAGACGCACAGCGGCATTACCTTGAGGCTGCCACCGGGACCTTGGCTGGCTTGATGACCATGGCGCGGCGGCCGGGGCCCACACCAATCCACTTGATGTGCACGCCGACCTTATCCTCTACATACTGCACATACCTGCACAATCGCGCACAACATGGGGAAGCGTAGTATTCAGCACTTGCCTTAGGCTACGGAGCCGACTGTCAAATACTAACTTGCCGCCCCCAGCTTGTAACAGGGGGTCGCACATGTGTGGACACCCTGGCAAGCAGCTGCTGACTCCTTCCTGGCACCCACATGCCGCTGCTAGTTGACCTAGGAAGTATGACAGCCTCACCTAATGGTACCCCATGCACACACAGACATGATGACCCTGATCCCAGACCACACTTCTGGCTATGGAACAAGGGGTCGCCTCACCTCTTGGCATTCTCCGGCAGCTCGTCCCATGTTTGGCACTTGCTAATGTCACTCTTCCAGCCGGGCAGCGTCTCATACTCCACCTGCAGCACAGCAGCAGGCCACAACCACAGGAGACTTAGAACGGGCAGTAGACGCCCACTGTCGCTCAACATTCACATAACTCCAAAACACACAGAAGCTGCGGGCGCCAAATTCCCACCCACCGCCTCCCCTCTTCCCTGTGCCCGCGCGCGCACAAAGGAATACCACAACCAACCTGACAGCGAGGCTGCCAATATGCCCCCTCAACCGAGCATTCCGCGACTATTCATTACAATGCCCCTCACCAGCACGCTCCACCTCTGTCCCCTTACCTCGCACTTCTCCAGCAAGCTGAGATCGGCGGGAACGGTGGGCACCAACTGGCCCGAGGGCAGGCGGTAGGCCACCCCCACCTTGATCTCCTCCAACTCACTCAGCACATCCAGCTTGGTCAGGTTGATATGCGTAAGCCCGTTGATCCTGCGAGGAAACAGTGGAAGGCCCTGTGTGAGCACTCACTGAAAGCGTGGGCGCTGCCTGCCTACCTCCTTCTATAGCACAGGAAGCAGAAACACAGCTTCCAGCAGAAGAGCAAGCAGAAAGCGCGGGTCAAGTGCCCGGGCAGCAAGCAACTGCGATGCGCATACTGCGATCGTGCACTGAAGAAGCTACAACCCCTGGCTGGGATTTAGCTTACTGACCTGGAGGCATCTTCCAAGCCGGCCAAGCAGCGTCCGCAGCGCAGCCATCCACACCACACAGGCATCACCTTCATCTTCCCCTGACCCTCAGTCCCAACCTTGCCGCCGCCACCTCCTCACCTGGTGGCATACTTGAGGGCGACCAGGTCCAGCCAGCCGATGCGGCGCGGCCGGCCGGTGGTGGTGCCGTACTCGGCGCCGATCTCGCGCAGCTCCTCCGCCAGGGAGCCGTGGAGCTCTGTGGGGTAGGGGCCAGCACCCACGCGGGTGGTGTAGGCCTTGACCTGCAGGCAGGGCAGGGGCGCAGGGACGGGGGCCGGGCACTGACTCAGTCGGTGGAAAAGTACTGAAAAGCAGAGATGATGCGGCTCGTGGATCCTGGAGGGGCTGTGGCAGGCAGCCAGGCCGGTGATGCTGGCTGGGCACTAGTGCAAGCCCCTGTGGCAGTCTGCAGGCAGGCAACGGCAGCCTGAGGGGATGCAAGAAGATACAAAGGCGGTCGACACCCCAGCAAGGAACTCATAATTAGAGTACCAGCTCACCACTCCAATGATGGCACCCAGCTTGTTGGGCGCGATGCCCAGCCCTGAGAGCACGCCGCCAATGGACGGGTTGGACGATGTGACAAAGGGATAGGTTCCAAAGTCAATGTCCAGCATGGTAGCGTTGGCGCCCTCTATCAGCACCTTGCGCCCCGCGTCAACCCTGCAAACCACCATGGCAGGGGCAGCACTTACAGCACCCCTTCAGCTTCCCTGAGCGTGTCTTCGCCGCACCTTACCAATGCAAGCGGCGGCCCCCGGAATAACATGTGGAGGAGGAGCATCACCAACCACCAGGTACAAAGCAAGGCCTTCCAACCTCAAACATAGGAAACCTAACCTACAAACCCCACCTCTACTCCTGCACGACCCAAGCTCCAGATGGAAGGCCTGCTGTCGACATTATCCATCTGTACCTCCCAGGCATGTTGAAGCACACCCTCTCACGCCCCAGCACCCACCATTCATTGAGCTGGTAGACCGTGTCTGCAATGTAGGGCTTGACGGTCGCCGCTATCGTCTTATATGCCTCAATGTCCTTCTCAACATCATACTCAAAGCCCGCAAAGCGCTTGATGCCGTCTTGAGACAGCTTGCGTAGCTTCTCTGCATGTGTGGAAGCCAACCGGATGGTTCTACCACAAGTTGTTGATTGTAACAATCATACATACAGTTGTGACAACTACAGGCTCAAATATGTGAAAGGGATAATATGCCAACATTAACTCAAGGGAAACTGCACGTCGACATTGCTGTGCCAGCCCAGCGTCCGCTGAGCCCCTGTTGCCATGCCTGATTCTTCAGTATGACAAAACAAAACAGGCCATCAGCAGACACGCCACAACATGCACAGCAGCCACAGCACGCGAGCCCTTGCCAGCCCCCTGGGGACCGACCCAGCTCCGAGTCACAAAAGACTGAGCTTCATGGTGTGATCCTCGCTCATGCCAACAGGACTAAACCAGGAGCCAATTGAGAATAGAATCCCCCTAGGCCACCTGCAAAGGCCTCCAAGTCTGCCAGGTCTCCCACCCTGATGCCGTTGCGGGTGGCTTTGGAGGAGTAGGCCGGGCCGATGCCCCGCTTGGTGGTGCCTATCTGCTTGCCTGCAAGGACAGGCAGCCTGCCAGATAGTGAGCAGAGGCGAAGTAGCGGGCACAGATGTGCTGGCAAGCAAGCTTGCAATCAGGCCACAACTTGGTTCATCTTTACCTCGAGTCGCAAGAGCCCAAGAGCATCCCAGCACTCGTCACCTTAAGATGCTTTCGTCCAACAACAATTTAATATATACATCACCCGCATCCACCGATTCCAGCTCACTTGCCACGCTGCGGCAGCATGCAGTGGAAGGCCCTCAGACCAGGGTCTGCAGCCCTCCCATCCATCATCACCATTTAACCCGATCCCTTCTGCTCCTTAGCGTTGCTCGCCCTCCGCCCTGCCCACCTGCCAGCTCCGCCTCTCGGGCCCCATCAATCTCCTTGTGCAGGTCAAAAAGCAGGTGGGCCCGGTCAGAAATAAGCAGCCGGCCCTCCACGCTGATGCCCCGCTCCTGCACAATGCAGAAAGCGCAGTTAGCCGCACTGCAGCCCTTTGTCTTTGCCAACACTGCACTACCTTACCACTGTGAGTTACCGCGGTAACCGTAAGTGGTCAGCTGCAATGACCAATGATTGTACTACGGCCGCTGCCATCGCTGCTACCGTCGTGGGCGACACAATGGAATACCACTGCACATGTAAGGGGGTCGGGTCACATAAATCCCCCAAAACGCTCTGCCAATGTGAGCCAACTCCAACAGAGGAACATCACCATACCTCCACAGAGTCCAGCGCCTCTTGGAAGGAATGACATAGGGGCAAAATTCCGCATTTGGGCCCACCTGCATGCCGCGGATCTCCTCAAACAGGCCCGGCAGGTGGACCACCACACCGTTGCCAATGACGCAGGTGGCCTTAGGGTTGAGGATACCAGATGGAATCAGGTGCAGCTTGTACTTGTTGCCCTCGTTGTCGTAGATAGTGTGCCCCGCGTTTGCGCCACCCTGCAGAGTTGGCCTGCCAGGCTGCCTGTGGAACCCACCTAGTGGGCCTAGCACTAGAGGACACAGCATGACACTAAAACAAATGCTCAGTAGCTGTATAACATTAAAACATTTCATGCTGCTGCCCCTGAAAACACCCAACTTGATAGCGATGCTAGCATTGAATGAGTTGTTAAGGTAAGATGCTAGCTAGCTGCAACCTTTGGCATGGGTCTCGCAGGGATAAAGCTTACAATCAGCACTGCCAGGTGGCAACTACTGCTAAGCACAGGGAAAACTGTGCTCCCAGCGAAACACTCCTACCAAATTGATACAATCACCCACCTGTGCTCGGGCCACTATCTCGTATTCCTGAGCGAGGATGTCCACAAGCTTGCCCTTGCCTTCGTCGCCCCACTGCGTCCCCAGCACTACACAAACCTGGGGGTCAAACTGCTCCTCACGTGGCGCCTCTGCCACAGCTGCCTGGCACTTGACGTTTTGCACCCTAAGCCGCTTGCTCTGCCGCTGCAGGGGCTTAGGAGCTGCCAAAGCCCGCAGGCATGCATGTTGATGAGTGCACGTGATGCGGTGCCCGTGCGTGGCCGCCTGCTGAGGCATCAGCAGTTGTTGTCGATGAGATGCCAACATGTTGGCCAGAAAGGATTTGGCCAACGGGTTTGGGGAGGCTATGGGGTTGGCTCAACCCCAGCTAGCTGCAAAGCCCGACTGCTAAACTAGGCCCGGCGGCAGGACCACTGATAGATGGACGTTTCTAAGAGATGGCTTGCTATGGAATGGCCTGTCTGTCTTGTTTATTCTAGTTTGCCCCCTTACGGCACCATGAGTAGGTGTTACTACTAAGGGTTCGCTAGCAAACGTGGTCCTCTTTATCAACGATGTTTATGTTCCGATCACCGGTCAATAGACGTTGAAGGACCTGGTCAGGCTGCTAGTCCAACAAACATGTCTCTCAACGCTAGGTGTCGCATGTTAGGCCACTTAGTCGGCTCGGGTCAACGATCTGAATATATGTTGTTCATCTTGTCAGGCATGGAGGCCCGGCTTTAGCGGACTACCCACATGTCGGGGAGGACTCTCTGCTTTGTGGCCTCCCTGTTGCTACTGAGCCTGGGAGGACTGCAAGTAGCGCATGGAGAGGTGGAGGTGAGGAGGCCGCCCCAACCCCCTTGCAAGCCCAGCCTCTAACTGGCAGCCAGCCTGCTCATGGACCTGCTGCTTGGATGCTGGCTACAGGCAGCTCCATCACCTGGAATCATGCGCTTTCTTCTGACTGCAAGCCAGTTTACCACTTGGTTGGTACTTGCTTTCCTGACGGTATGCAGACGGCAACCTGCGAGGATGTGACTAAGCTGCCAGCAGGCGAGGACCGCTGTGCCTTCGCCAGGGAGCACTGTACGAGCGAGGGCTGGGGCCCGAACTACTTGGAACTCTACTACTGCCGTGCCATGCCACACGGCACACTCGTCCGGGTGGGCGCACTGGTGAGTGCCCGTGAGAGGCCGGTGGCGACCCTTTCAGACCCGACCCCCTTGACGGGTGCTGTGTTAGGTATGGCTTCCACCTGCAATGGGCCTGTCAAGCAGGCAGTGTTGCAAAGAAGCGTTGACATCATCCTCGTGTGCATCTCTTGGATGGCAGGCCCAGTGTATTATCATTAAAAAAATTGCTAATCAGTGAGAAAGCAAGTGTCGGGTGTTGATGGTGTTTAGCGCATGGCTGCAAGCAGCTGCGCCCGAGTGGCTGCAGGCGGCCGCTGTGGGGCTGCTGGCCCTGCTGTTCCGGGTCATCGCTCGCACCTCCGACGACTTCTTCTCGTGCATTCTGTCACAGATCTCACAGGTAGCGGCTGGTAATGCCAGCGTGACATAGTCATGGTGGTTATTCCTCAGAGTCACAGTGAGATGTCCTCCCTTGGGTACGTTCCTCGCTTGTATTTGCGCCAAGTGCTGAGCTCAAGTGGGCTGCACTGGCGCCTGCTCCCTGCTCGCCGATGCTGACATGGTGTGGGCTGTGCAGATATGCTGTGCAGAACCCACGCCCTGCTGTTGCTGCTGCTTTAGGACATGGGCCTGCCTCCGCGGCTTGGGGGCGTGACACTGCTGGCGCTCGGCAACGGCGCCCCAGACTTGTCTGCATGCATCGCCGCGGTTCGCAGCGGCAACTACAGGTAGGTGCCCAGTGCCGCTGACTGTGCAGATTCTCTGCCTCCATCTCAACTGGCTTGAAAACTGTGCCGAAGCTGAATGTTTGCTGGCAATGACAGCTGCCGGCTTCTATGTTTTGTACGGGCGCACCGGCCCACAATTGTAGTGATCATGCTGGTTGAAGAGACGGGAATCATAATGATGGAAAAGTTTCAATGCCTCTGCCATGCTCCCTACCTACCCAACCTGTCCGGTGTGGGGTGGTGCAGGCTGGCGCTGGGAGCTTTGACAGGGGCCGGCATGTTTGTTGGGTGCGTGGTTGCGGGGCGGATCCTGACCCTAAACGGCGGCGCCAAGGCGCGGTGGGCGCAGATACGCGATGTGTCGTTTTACCTGCTGGCTGCGGCAGTGGTGACGGTCATAGGTGAGCGAGCCCTCCCTTCAGAAGGCAGAAGTGCCACTGCTGGAGCTCTTGCTGTGACTACGTTGTTGCCCTTTAGAATGGGGCCAGCTTGTGTTAGCGTCTCCTCAGTATCTGACCCAGGGTCCGGTGTTCTAGCTGATGTGGCCGTCGTGGTTGCATGTCCGATTAAGTATTCGCCCTCACCCTGCGCCGTCCTGGCGCAGTTGCGAGCGGGCAAGTGACCTATGGCAGCGTGATGGTGCTGTTGCTGCTGTACTGCGGCTACGTGGTGATTGTGGCGGTGGCAGACTTCTCCAAGCGCATGGGTGTGGAGTGGCCTGAGGTGGCCCGGAATATCAGGTAGGAAGCTTTGCTCCAAAGGTCGCCTCGTCGAGCACAAATGCCTGGAACCGGAACCGCTCTACTGCTGTGAGTGCTTCTAGGTGCTGGCTAGACCTACGTGGAAGCAATGTGAGGATAGCTGAGTTTATGGTACAAGGGGAGGGGGGGCCGTATAGTGGCTCAAACTTGAGGGCAGGGTGTGTAGGAGCATATCATGACCTGTTCCATAAGGCTAGACGGGTCGCTAGATATCACACGTGCTAGGCCTCAGGTATCGGAGGCCAGCGCCGATCTCCAAAACTCTCCTTTGGAGAGACCCAAGAGTGAGTTCCCATGAGCTTCCCTTTTGTGGCTTGCCTGCAGCCGCCGCTTGTCGAGGCGGGGTGGGCGGGTGGAGCTTGCGGCGCCTCTGCTGCGCCAGCGCTCACCCTCGCCAGCGGGCCAAGACCAGCTGTCAGACGTCAGCAGCGTTGCGGGGGTTGTGGCCCACCATTTCTATCAGGTGGGCAGGAGGCCGGCAGGATGCATAGTGTGGAGGGTAGGAGTTGCTGCTTGTACCCTTGCTGAGGCTGGCTGACGATGGGTGCAGTGACAATTGAAGTGTGTGGTTGCATGTGGGCGCCTCCTCCTTCACTACACGAGGACTGAACACCTGACAACCTTGTTGAAGGTTTTACTCTGACGGCTTTTGGCAGGGCGGGGAGCTGGCATTTGATGACCGGCAGAACAGTATGGAGATGTCGTCTGTTCCGCCTCGGCCTGGCAGCCCCCCCATAGGCCCAGTGGTTCCCATGCGGCGCTCCTTCCCCTCTACACCCACGGTCGCTACTGATAGAAAGCCAGGGGAGCGTCAAGGTGAGTGCCCCCCGGCCATCAGCCCTCCCCGGTTTTGGCTGCCAAGCTAAGTGTAGGGGGGCGGGCTGCCTACCCTTGTTGGTTGGGGCTGGCTCTGGATCCTGTAAAGAGAAGTTTGTGCATATGTGGTGTCAAATTTCAAACAGCCACGGTGCGCTTTACCCCCAAGGGGGCAAGAACTGTGTGCCCAGTGAAGTGAAGGTAAAGCTTGATTGGCGAGACCCTGCTGTTAGTTGCCCACCCTTCTGCAGAGCTTCCGGTTGTGCCGGAGCGCTCTTACTCTGCTGACCTGCTGCACCAGTCGGACCGACTGAATGCCTACCTCAGGCAGCAAGCCCTAGCCACACCGCCGGGCCCCTCGCCGCTCGCAGGCTCCACGGGGCTGACCAGAGGTTCCCACACCCTGCCACCCCACCTGCCCCGACCGCCGACGCAGCATGGCGCAGTGCAGCATGGCCCAGCACATCCCAGCAGCGCCCCTCCCGTGCCGCTGGCCGGCAGGGCGAGCTCGGAGGGGCCGCAGGGGGACACAGCAGGGCCACAGCAGGGCGGCGGAGGCAGCCCCCGAGGGCGGCACAGGTCACACTCGCCAACCACCCGGCGGGCCCTCACGCTACCAGTGCCCGGCTGGCTCCACCCGCTGCAGCACCCCCTCCAGCAGCCGCAGCACCTGGTAGAGGGCCGGGTGCGGCGGGGTCCCACAGTAGCCGCGTTCCAGCCGCGAGTTCCCTATGAGGACCTGGTGAGGATGCCGGCGAGGGAGTACCGCCAGCGCGCCCTGGCAGAGATGGCCCAGTCGCGGTCGTTCTATGCCCGCCGGCGGCGGCGGCAGGGAGCGGGGGCGGGGGAGGGCGGGGAGCGGCCAGATGATAGTGAGGGGTCACCGGCGTCGTCGGAGAGTGAGGGGGAAGAAGGCGAGGGTGGCGATGCTGACGAGGACGTGGAGCGAGGTGAGCTGTTTTGCTTAGGAAAGGGGAGGATTTGAGGACCTCTACCCCAGGGAAGCATGCTGTCGGACATGGGCAATGGGAAGGCAGCTGTGATGTAGGAGCAAGGCGTCAGATGCTGCTGCAGATGCTGCTTGGGTGCTCTTGAGCGGGGCGCATGTTCCGGGGTGCAGCAGGCTGGTCAGGTGTGCGTGCAGACATGCTCATGGGAGTGCCATGCCCCTGGATTTAAAGAAGGCAGGTAGCTTTGTGATGGCCCCCTGGTCAGTAGTGACAACGCACGAGATCAAAGCTTTCCGTGAAGCTTGTGGACAGTTGAGCTGCTGAAAGGTTGCGGGTTTCATGTGAGCATGTAGTGAAGGATTGTGTTTTTTTCCGCAGGTCGGCGGCGGTATACCCCTCCACAAGTTGTGCCCTCCCTGCCACAGCAGAATGGGCAGCAGCAGCAGCAGCCCCCACGCTATGAGTCGCTAGGTGGGGAGAGCCCCCCGGGGCAGCCGCTACGGCCGCTGAGCCGCTCCCAGCCTGACCGGGGGCCTGATGGGCAGGCGAGTGAGCAGGCGCAGGTTGACGCGGTCGGTGCGGCGATCTGCCGGCGAGCCACTGCTGCGTCAGTGCCCGCTCAAGGCAGCCGGGAGCCAGCCCTTGGCCATCAGCAGCCTCAGCAGCAGCAGCAGCAGCCAGGGCCCCAGCCCACGGGCAATAGCGTACATGTCGCACTGCCAGGAGCCGCGGCAGCAGCAGCAGCAGCAGCGCCCCATCACCCAGGCCATACTGTGCACGAGTTTGCCGTGGGAGGGGTGGCCAATGGGGCCCAGCAGCGGCCATCAGGGGAGCCTGGGGGCCGGGGGAGGGGGAGGCGGAGAGCCTGCCAGGGCCCCTGGCCAAGGTGGTGGCGGTGGTGGAGGCTCCCATCATGACCCTCATACAGGTGGGTAGGCGAGGGGTGGGAGGCAGCACGGGGTAAGGACTGATTCCAGGAGCATCACCGAACTGCTGCGAGCACCAGGACAGGGCTGGGCGTGATGGGTGGGCCAAGGCGTGCTGGGCAGCTGCAGGTGGATCAGCATTGTCGGGCAGCATGCTGGGACTCCTGCAACCGCTCGTGGCGTGTCAGATGCCAGCAGGGAAGGGCTCGGGGGGTGTTGGACAGGCTCCCACAAGCTCGCTCGGGGGCTGTGCAGAATGCTTGTAGCAAGGCTGGCGCTGCTTGCCCTGCAGGCCACCGTGCCACTGGTGGAGCCCAACGCCTACCAGCGCCACTGGTTTATTACTAGCATGGCCTGCTCGCCGCTCTTCATCTGCCTCTACCTGGGGCGGCTACACTGGCTGCCGCTGCTGGCGGCGGCCGCGGTGGGAGCCGGGCTGGGCGCCGTGGCTGTGAAGGGCACAGAGGCTCTGGGCAGCGAGGCACCCATCTGGGACTGTGGCACCCAGTTCCCCATAGGTAAGTGGGAGAGCAGAAGTGCTGCACTGGCGGCTGCAGCTTGCCTTGTAGCCTGATTTAGCTTGCACTTAGGCAGGAGGGTTCGTGTTGGCGGCTGCCGCTCACACTTCCAAGCCTCTGGCAGGTCCTACGGCAGCACTCGCCTCCTTCCGCTCAACTTCCCAGCCTCCCCATCTCGCTGCTCCACTTGGCGTTGCTGATTTCCTAAGCTCGCCGGCCCTGGCATGGCCTGCTTCCTCTCTGCTGCAGGTGCCGCGCTGGTGGCGCTGTATGGCTTTGCAGTGGCCGCCATGTGGATCAGCGTTTTTGCCTCGGAGATAGTGGAGCTGCTGCACTTCCTTGGTGTGCTGAGCGGCATAGACCCCGGCATACTGGGCCTGACGGTGAGTGCGGGTGGCGCCCCTGCCCGTTGGCATCTCCTCCTTCTCACCATCCTCAGGAGCTTTGCCAAGCTGCTGAGAAGTTCATTTGATTAACGCTGTGCACCTTGGTGCTACTCAGTTCTCCAGCCCGTGCTTACACCCTGGTTTACCCTTGCTTGCCCTGCTGGCTTGGCTAGGCGCTTAGGGGGAGTTCCTAGCGCTGCTGTGTGCTATTCAGTCACAGGCCTGCACCGTCCTCAGCTGGCTATCCATAACACGGTCGTGGGTGTAGCTGGCCTTCCGCTGCCTGTGCTTGAGCTGGTTCTGCCATGGGCTGTGTGTACTGCGTCCTGCGGAGCTTGCTATGTATGTGCCTTGACGTGTCTTTATGAAATCCCTCACTGGAGTTGCCACTGTCTCGCAGGTTCTGGCGTGGGGCAACTCGCTGATGGACTACGTGAACAACGTGTCGATGGCGGGGAAGAGCGCCGGCGGCAACTCCATGGCCATGACCGCGTGCTACGCTGGCCCCCTGTTCAACATGCTCATCGGCTTGGGCCTGGGCTTCTGGAGCCTCCTGAACCAGACAGGCGCTGACAGCATTCCCGTGGAGCTGCCGCTGAATGCGGCCCTGGGCTTTGGGGCCATCATGACTGTGTGTGCTGCTATCGTGGTGGTGGCCCTGGTGAACAACCACTGGCTGCCACAGAAGATGGGTTGGGCCATGGTGGGCTGGTATGCGCAGTACCTTGCAGTGGTGCTGCTGGTCACCGCGCTGTGAGCGAGGTTTTTTGGGGTGTGCCAGCGATTGTGACGGAGAGTGAGCTGGCGGAGTTGTTGATTGATGGTGGCAGATACTGGGAACAGAGGAGAGGTACATGGGTGAACTGCACACTGACAGGGCTGGGAGCAAGGCCTGCTCGGGGACGGTAGCAGAAGGCAGGCAGTGCGTTGCTCGTCTTGCAGGATGTGCTATCCAATGCAAACTTGAAGGACCTGCCTTGCGCAGCAGGGTTGTGTCAGCATAGCTTGGTTAAGGCATTGCAATGTTGTAAGGCCTATCAAAGAATGTGGCGCAGAGTGTTATCTGTCCCTTGCATGAGCTGCCGTTGGACCAGGAAAATGTTGGGCGATGTTGGGGTTCTGGGGAGGCCAAGGCCAGCGTGATTGGCAAGGTAGGGAGTAGGTTTGCAGAGAAAGCGGAACGCCAGGCGTCTTAGACTGCAACCTGGAGTAGGGAATACTGCGGTAACCACCAGACAAGGTTACAAAAGCTTTGCAGCTTCCAAAGCTTCACAGCCATACAAAGCTTGTTGCAAAAGAATTCAGCACAGAACGCAGCAAAAGGGTGGAGCTCCTCATTCCTATCCTAGCATGCATGCTGCATGTGAATGCTCATACGTTTTTCAAGACGCCGGACAGTGCCCAAGTGCTGCACCCCTGCTGTCAGTAGGCATACTGACTTGGAAGGCAGCAAGGGCTCCGGCCCGTGCACAGCTACATCTATCATGGCACATACTTGCCTGCTAAACACAACCAAGCCGACAGTGAGCATTTCCAAGCAAGACAAAAGGCAGAGGAACATGGCTGTGCTGAGACTGGCCGAGCGGCAGAAGCAAACAAAGGCAAGCGGACTCCTCTAAACAAATTCTAAGTGTTGGTGATCTCATTGGTAGGGAAAGTAGATCTGCCCTGCCAGTGGACGCCAGCGCCATACCACCCACATGGCGGCCAGGCAGCTGGAGTGCCTCAGGGAGCAATAGAGCGTGGGGGCCGAGCAGCAGCGAATGAGCGCTGGCTCCAGCTCAGCTCAGGGTAGGGGGTACCACGCAGGACAGGAGGCTCGCAAAAGACCCAAGGAGATTCTTTCATTATGGAGAAGCAAGGCGACCGTGGGCAGCCCAGGATGCTGCGCAGCAGCCTGGTCTGGGCTGGCGCCTGCCGCGGGGAGAGGTTCTTTTCTTTCTAAGAGCAAAAGAATCGTTGAGCAAGGAATGTTCAGTGAGGGGGCGCCGAGGGGTGCCGAGAGAGAAGGGGCAGGGAAACAAGCCGCGCTGCCCAGCTAAACCCAAACAAGCAGCGCCACACACGGGCGGGGGCACCTCAGACTGCTCCCAGCAGCAGGCAGGCAGGGGGCGGAGCAATACCAGCCAGGACACACAAAGGTGTCCCTTCGCCCCAGCTGTCATGCGGCCGCCTGCGAATAACACGCCACTGTTTGAGCTTGGGAGCGGCAGGGGACCCCGTCCGCGCAGCAGTGCTGGCTGGGCTGGCCGGGGTCAAAGGAGCGCTGCTGTACAGTCCATGCGTTGGTTCTTCACGCTAGCCGCAGGCCGTTCATTGTACCGTCTATCATCGCCCGTACGCGCCGCCGTCGCTGCTGCTGCGGCCGCCTAAAGCTCAGAGTGGAATGTGCGGCTAATCACATCCTCCTGCTGCTGGCGGGTCAGGCGGTTGAAGTGCACCGCTGCACGCAGCAAGCCCAAGTGCCAGCGTCAGCCTCAACGACAGAGATCCGAATTGATCTTAAGCTGCGCCATTACAGCGTGCAGGGCTCCGGTTCATGCAGTGGGCAGAGGTATAGTCAGGGCGGTATATGGGCAAGGAGACTCATGGCTGCGGCCTGCTCAACAGCAGGCGGCAGGGCATCCACAAGGCACAAGGCGACAGCGAGTCTCACTCACCGTAGCCGCTGACGCGGATGGTGAGGTTGGGGTAGTTCTCGGGGTGCTCCATGGCGTCCAGCAGCAGCTCGCGGCGCAGCACGTTCACGTTCAGGTGGTGACCGTGCTTGGTGAAGTACCTGCGGGTGGCACAAAGGCACGGAGCATTGGTCAGCCAGCACCATCCAATGTGCACCATGGTGCAAGCAGCAGCTTGGGCATACAAAACACCCACTTGAGCTCGGACGGCATAGCATCGCCCACAGGGTGACACCGAACTGTCCACCCCAATCAGCCCTTTGACATTCTCATCCCCCCCGCACCAGTCCCTCCACCTCCTTCACTGAGGTGTCACAAGTGGGCTGCTTCGCCCCACCCCACCCCTGCCCCTGCCGCGCCCTCACCCGTCCAGGATGGACACCAGGTTGTCCACGCGCGCCTCGCCCGTCTTGCCCAGCGTGGAGGGGATCATGGTGAAGGTGTTGGACACGCCGTCCTGGGCGTGGGCGTACGGGATGGAGGCCACGCTGTTCAGGGAGGCCAGCGCGCCAGAGCAGTCGCGGCCGTGCATGGGGTTTGCGCCTGCAGGGCGCAAGGGGGGCCGCCGGGCTAGGTAAGGCTGGCAGATGCTTTTTGCTTGGGGGAAACCAGGCGGTCTTACTAAACACTATGGCACCAAAAGCAGCAGCACTTGCAGAGTGGCCATAGGGCTGACGTTCAACACACGCAGGGGGTGAAGGCTACCTAGCCCAGCAGAGCATCTCCCACTCGGAGCCAGGTGCTGCATGTGAGGGTGGCATATATGCATTAGGCAGCCCCGCCGGCATGACAGCTCAAGCTACTACTGCGCACAGTAGGCGGCTCCCTGCGGCCCGCTGATGCCTCCCTCCCTGACTCGCTTACCAGGCGCGAAGGGCTCGCCGCGCTTGCGGCCGTCGGGTGTGTTGCCTGTGCCCTTGCCGTACACGACGTTGGAGGTGATGGTGAGCACGCTCAGCGTGGGCACCGCGTTGCGGTACGTGTGCTGCCGGGACAGCTTGCTGTGGAAGCTCTCCACCACCTGCGGCAGCCATGACGCCTCAGGTTGTTGTGGGATGGTCAAGTAGCCCAAGCGCAGCGGCGGGAAGGGCAAAATCTACAAAAAAAAGCTTGTAAAAATAAAAATGGGCACCACAAACAGGTGAGCTGCTGTGTTCTGAAAAAGGGTCCTCGAATGGCTGACTGCCTACCAGGCTGCAACGGGTTGCAGCCTCCCAGAGCATCCATCCTGGCACTGGGCCCCCCGAGAATCACGCCCCTCCCCCTCACCTGGCGCGCAATGCTATCCACCCGGTCATCGTCGTTGCCGTATGTGGGGTACTCTCCCTCCGTCTTGAAGTCCACCATGATGCCCTGCTCATTGTAGACGGGGAACACGCGGCCAAACTTGATGGCCGACAGGCTGTCCGCCACCACGCTCAGCCCCGCCATGCCGTACGCCATCAGCCGCCGCACAAAGGTGTCTGCAAGCATGGGAGGCAGCAAATCAGCCCTAGTGAGGGAGCCGCATGCCGCACTTGGTTTGTGGCTAAGCACACCTGTTGAAGCCGACGCCGCACAGCTCCAGTCAATGCACCGACTCTACCCACTGCCTGCATGCATGCCTGCCACCACTCTCCAGGCCTGCAAGCACACACGCAGCGAGCGTGCAGCGCCACCCTACCCCCAAGGGACGGCACCACAGCCATGCAGGGCTAGCCATCTGCATAGGGAGCAGGCATGCGTAACGCCCCACCCAACGGGCACCCACATACCCACCCACCCACCCACCCACCGTGCAGCGCCATCTCGATGCGCTCGTAGTCGTACTTGTCGTGCATGTAGTGGATGACGTTCATGGTGTTGGCGTACAGCTCGCTCAGCCAGTCCATGGCCTTGTCGTAGTTGGCCACCACAGACTCGTAGTTGAGGGAGCCGTCGGGGTTGGTCTTCACGGGCGTGAACTTTGGGGCCACCTGCGGTGAAAAGGACAGCTTGTGGACCTTCTAACACACCAGAGGGGCCGGTGTGCTGCAGCTCTCTGTCCGCATCGGGTGGCACACCGTGGGCACAGCCAGTGGGGCTGCTGGGCACACAGTTGCTGTATGATGCCTGCTGCCCTGCGCTCCCAGCTACACAGTGCAGAGAGCCCTGTTCGCTTCTGATCCTAGCATCTAGGCCAGAATCAGTCCATGCCACAGCAGCGGCCAGTGGCCACAACAGCCCTGCTGCACATCGTCCTGAACCAGCTCCCCTGACCGACCTGCTTGCCGCTGATCTCGTCCACGCCTCCGTTCATGGAGTACAGCAGCAGCTTGGCCAGGTTGGCACGCGCGCCAAAGAACTGCAGCCAAGCAACAAGCAAGCAGGTGGGCAGCGAGGTAGGTGGCCCCAGCAAGGGCAGAAGAGTGAGGTACAGCGTAGCACAGCAGGGCAAGCAGGGCCGCAGGCTGCCCCACGCGATGGCATGCAACAAGAGATCCATCCTGACAACTTGCAATATGGATATCTTCAAGACTGTGGAGATGGGTGCAAGCCCAGCAGGCCCTGCTGGCACCGCATCTGGAGGCAGCAAGCAGCCCCCCCCTCCTTCCCACCTGCATGTCCTTGCCCACACGCATGGCCGACACACAGCAGGCAATGGCGTAGTCCGAGCCGTACAGCTGGTTCATCATGACATCGGACTCATACTGGATGGAGCTGGTGTCAATGGAGATCTTGGCACAGAACCTGAGGGAGAGGCGGGCACGGGGAAGTTTGTAAAAGGTAGGGGATGAATGCGGCACCTGCCAGCTGGCTTGCAGGGTGTCAGGCAGGGAAGGGCCCGAGTAGGTGCCGGCTGGGGCAATGCACATGCAACATGAGCTGAGGCCCCACGCCAGTAACAGGCCGCACAAGGGCATGCATGGCCAGACAGATGGTCCCATGCCGACTGCACCAACCACAGCAGGCTGCCAGCAGCGAGGGTGCTCACTTCTTGAACTCCTCGGGCATGCGGTCGTGCCAGAGGATGGTGATGTTGGGCTCGGGGGCGGGGCCCAGGTTGTACAGCGTGTTCAGGATGCGGTACGCCGTCTTGGTCACCTGCTCAAGCAGCGGGAGCCCAGGCATCGAGTCGGGTCAGCCCCAAGCAGCGAGCACAGCTGCACACCCTGCCCCTGCCAGTACAAGCCATCTGCCAAGAAGCTAGGCTTTTATATTTACTACACCTAAGAGTGGACACCGCAAGAAAGGCAGGCGGCCCCGCGCCCCAACACGCCGGCGGGTCCGTAGATACAGCCAGGCTGCCTCAGGCTATGCACACTGCACCATACTCGGTCACCAGATTACGCAGCACGCGCAGCAGGACACATAACCTGGATACCCGGCACGCAGGCAGGGTACGCCTTGCATGCGCACTCACCAGGTGGCGGCCCGTCTCATCGGCGCCGCCCAGCACCGCGGTAACCCAGGTGGGGTCGCCGGCAAACAGCTGGTCGTACTCGGGCGTGCGCAGCTGCCGGACCATGCGCAGCTTGAGCACAAACTGCAGAGGGTAATGGCGGAGCGGAGTTAATGCGTTGTAGCAGCCCAACAGACACTACTTGTGTCAGGGGTGAATCAGTGAAGGGGGGCCGCTCTTGCCGCTGGCGCTGCCCATCCCATGCCAGCATTGACGGCCCCCAAGCAGCCGGCGAAGAGAAACACCGATTGGAGCCCCGCTTCCAGGCACTGCCAACCAGATCTCTCCCATAAAAAACACACCAGAAGCTACCGGTACAACCCCATGCACAAAGTCACACTACCCAAGGAGTGCCCTCTTTGCTGCCCACCCATCCACCCACCCACCTGGTCAATTAGCTCCTGCGCCTCCGATTCTGTGATGCGGCCCGCCTGCAGGTCCCGCTCGATGAAGGTGTCCAGGAAGGCGTCCACGCGCCCCAGCGACATGGCAGCGCCGTCCTGCAGGCGGACGCCGGCGCATAACCCGGAGGAGTAAGCCACTGTGAGAGGCCCCACACTGGCTGGCACCGGTGACATAAATACCTATCAACCTTCAATGAAGTCGTCTACACAGTTTTAGGATGGATTGCGACTCTTGCCAGGCAGCCCCAGCCAGTCTCGTCAAGCAGCCCCACAGCAGGTTGAACAGTGTAAGCAGCATATCCACACAGACCCACCCCGACACACCAGAGACCAGCCGGCCCAGCCGGCACCATCCACCAGGCTACCTGTGCTTATTTCATTTCTTGATAGTAACACACCAGCCAGACACCCACCATGCACCACCAGGCATGTATCAACCAACCAGGCCAGCTCCACACATCACCCACCAGGCCGCCGCTGCCCACCCACCGCCTCCCACATAACGCCCAAACATTATCATACACATCCACCACTGCCTCACGCAAGCAGCACTCAACCACCAGGCTTGCACCGCCAAGTCTCCCATGCTCCCACAAGCCTGCCACCCACCTGCTCCTTGACGGCGCCCAGGTAGCCGTAGTACACCCACTGCACCGCCTCGCGCGCCGTCTGCGCCGGGCGGGTGATGTCGTCGCCGTAGCTGGCCGCCATCTGGGCCAGCTCCTTGAGGGCGCGCATCTGCTCCTGCACCTCCTCCCTCAGCCGGATGCGCTCCTCCGTCATCGTGCCCACCAGCACGTTCTTCAGGTCCCACGCCTTGGCGGCAATCAGCGCGCTGGTGCCGTACAGCGCCACGCGCCTGCGCACAAGGTGGGAGGAAGGTTAGTGAGAATTGGCTGGTGCGAGCAGCGGTTGAAGTCAGATGATGTGCGGAAACCTCAAGCCAAGCCACCATGCCACATGCGTGTTACTTGTTGCTGCCCCTCCGAAAATAAACCAAGAACCGATCACATGATTGCCAGGAGCACATGCACTCCACAGGCATGCCTCAAGCCTTCGCCACCGCCTCTAGCCCCTGGCCTGCCACCCCGCTGCCGCAGATCACCCTGGGAGGAGCCACCACTTGATCAGCCCATCCACCCACCTGTAGTCGCCGATGATGCGGCCGCGCCCGTAGCCGTCCGGCAGTCCGGTCAGGATGTGGTTGCTGCGCGCCGCGCGCATCTCTGGTGTGTACACGTCAAACACGCCCTGGTTGTGCGTCTTGCGCACGTTGGTGTACGTCTCCTCCAGGTCCTTGGGCATCTCGTAGCCGTAGGCCTGCAGGGCGCCCTTCACCACGCCCACGCCGCCCAGCGGCTTGATGGCGCGCTTGAGGGGCGCGTCGGTCTGCAGCCCCACTATCACCTGCAGGGGAGGAGAGGCGGGGAGCCCGTGCGTCAGACCAGGCAATGCCCGTAGCACGTGACCAAGGGCCAATCTTATGAGATTCGGAGCCTGGAGCCCGGCCCTGCATTGCTACCTACAGCTGCTGCAGCATTAGCTACTGGCGCTATCATGTCGCTACCCACTCCAGCAACACACAGCCACCTCTGCCAAACCTTTCCCACCGGCATGGGGGTTAGAGCAACCCCACCGCCAGAGCAATCACCCGCCATGTAGCAAGCAAGACGCAACATCCTTGCCTCAGCAACGCACGTCCCAACAAGCCCACCCACCTCCTTCTCCTTGTCGATGTAGCCGGGCGGAAAAGCAGTGATGGTGGAGGGCAGGGCCGGGTCCACACCCATGATGCCCTTCTGCCGCTCCTCCTTACAGAGCCCCTGCATGGGTGGTAGTGGAAATGGGAGTAAATATCCCTCACTTTCAAGTCCAACGCAGTGGCTGCGCAACCTCCCCTTACTCAACGCCAGGGGCCCTAGTGACGCACATGCAAGAGGGTAGTCACGTAGTGCAGCAGATGGGCGGCAGGTGTGCGAGTTGAAGAGCACTTGCGCCCGTCTTGCTGCCGGGGCGGCCGGCGACTTGCAAGGTGCCCTACCTGGACCTCATCCCACAGCTTGAGGGTGCGCTCGGTGGGGCCGGCCAGGAATGAGGCATCGCCATCATAGCGGTTGGCATTCTCCAGCACAAACGAGTGCACATCGATCACTGCAGGCAGGCAGGTGCCATGTAAGCATGACTCCTGGCGCAGGTGTAGCTGCCACCTTACTCGGGGGGGGACAAAGCAACAGAATCAACCTGTCTCATAAAGCTACCCTGGCAAGTGATATAGCACGACGGCAGCCCGCAACAAACAAACCATCGAAATCCCACCATCTAGGATGCCAGCCAGGCAAGAGTAGCATTGGTTAAACCAGCCTGAAGACTCACCGGGAGCAGCGGCAGGCGCTGCGGCCTTGGGCCTGGGCGCGGGCTTGGCATCGGGTGCCACTTCAGGGAGAGCCGAACTCGCAAAGCCCCTGCAGGTAGAGTTAGCAGCGCCGATTGAGGTCCACCCACCCTTGGCACCTACCACCCATACCCGGCTTGGCACAGCGGGCCGACCACAGCTTGATCCAAACCAGGTTGTAATAAGATTGCAGAGAAGGTGGCCAGCCCTCGTGGCAGTTGCGGCATGCACCAGCACTTCTCCCCACGATCAGGCCTAGATGTCTACGCACCTGTCCAGCTGCCCGTGCGGCGCCTCGCTGCTCACGCTGGCAGCCGAAGAAGTATGGAAGCTCGCCTTGGGGGTTGCGTCCCTGTAAGGTGCGGAAGCACACCTCCGGTAAGGGTACATGAAGGCGGCGCCCAGACACGTCTACCGGATGGCATCGCATCTCACCTGATCACTGACTGAGTCTCGTACACCGTAGCCGGAATGGTTGTCCTGGTAGTCAGGGTGCGCCTGGCACGGCTGCGCTGAGCGTTGAGCGACCTAAGCACCAGCGGAGCGGCCGCTGCTCGTAGCAAGTCAACGTTCCCAGAGAGCAGGCTCAAACCCTGCTCTGCCAGCAGTGTGCTCAGCATGGTGTTAAGGACGAAGGCGGCAGGAGACAATTGCAAAGGAAGATGTGTCCTAGCAAGATGGTAAAGGGGTTGAAAGCTTGCAGTGCTGCTGCACTGATATCAAGCAAGATATAGGTCAGGATGGATTACTGTAGAATGGCAAGCTTGGGGGCCCCAGGTTTTTTGTCCTCCCTACCAAACAGTCACGTCGTCACTGGCGGGTATTAAGGGGGTGCAAAAATATCCCCTGCCACGCTGGACACTTGAGACTTGGGGGGAGGGAGAACTAACATTCCGCTGCATCCATTGTTGTTCAATCATGTCGGGGCAACAGGGGGCTAGGGAATTTGTTGTGCGGGCCGCTGGTGCGGATCGATCATTTCAGAAGTTTGTCTTGGGCAAGTTCCCGCTTGGCCCCCCTGATTTAAAGGCTCCTGGTGCTTCTTGGCGTAAGTCGGAGCGAGACTGCTACGTCGCCAAGCTCGACAGGTGCACCCTGAAGTGATCGGCTGGGCCCGTGGGAGCACCCCTGCTGTGTCCTTACGCCGGCCCTAGGGCACGCCTGCACCCCTGCTCGAGCAGTTTGAGACACGGATTGGGGTCTTGTGGAGTTGCCTAGAGGCGTGCCACCCCCTTTATCCTCTATGTGGGGTGGAGGGGGGAGGGAGGCAAACTGCTCCCCACCGACCTGCTTGACCCTCGTACACGGGCAGCCAGGGTTTGACTTTTGGCTGGTCAGCAGGTACTCTACACGTGGGCCTGAGGCCCGGCCGCCCGGCAAAGCCTGGGTGTTAGATGACCCCAACAACGCAGCAGCACAGCCAGTCTTGGTAGGGCAGCCAGAGGCAGGCATGGGCGACGGCGGCAGCGGCGCAGGCTACTTTTTGTTGGTGCGCCACCGGGGCAGTGAGGAGTTCATAGCCATGCCTGTCAGCGAGTGGCAGAACTTCAAGCCGCTGGTGCAGCGGGCGACCAACAGGTGGGGGGGTAGCACTGACTAGGGGTGTACAAGGGCAATGGCCACCAATGTGCAGCCATGCCTGGGTCAATTTGGTAAGCCTGTTCATATACACATGCTCCTTGCGGGACACTGCTGTGCACGTGCGCTGGGGCAGGCATTAGGGCAGCTGGCCGGTAAGCTTTCGTGAGGTGATGGATTCTTGGTGGCCATATTGGGGATCAAGCTAGGCGGTCTGCTGTTGCCTTTGGTGCAGCGGTCTCCTGTGCGGCTCTTTGGCAGTGGTTCCGTAGGGGGCATGCAGTGTTGTCTTTCAGCAGTTCCTGCCCGCCTCAAACCCTGCACCGGCTGATATACATCATCGCCTGTACCTGTCGGCAGCCTGGAGGAGGCTGAGGCCGAGATGAAGCGCAAGCGGCTGGCTGCAGAGAAGGTCAACCCGCGGCTGGCACAGGCTGTCAAGGCAGCAGCAGCGGGTCAGTGTCGTAGAGTGAAGCCAGAGTCATGGCCTAGCTGGCTGGCTGGCTGATTGCCGGGCTGGCTGGGGCATGCACGCCTGTTCCGGTGCTCCCAGCCCTCTGTGGACATTCTTGGGGTGGCTGTATCCACCCTCTCAGCCCCCGGAGCCTAGTCAGTGTCACATCACCTTACAGGCTGCTGGGCGCGTCACGCCGGCGCCAAGGTTAAGGCTGTTATCCCGGACAGGGGGGACGTGTTTTCAAGCGTATCTTGAAGCGTGTCTGCAGGTGATGATGGCGGGGGGATAGCAGTGCCGGGGGATGACGAGGAGCATGACAGCGATGCGGAGTGGAAGGACATCAGGTCCCGGGCAGCCACACGGCAGGCAGCAAAACCAGGTAGGTAGGGACGGAGGCTGGTGACTAAGCAGTTGCCAGTAGTGGCTCTCGGCGGGGCTTGCCTGCGGCCTTTACCCCCTCTTTCCACCTGCCCCTTCAGACCCACTACCTCCCGGCAAAGGTGCTCTCCAAGTGGTGCTCCGCCGGAGCTCGTTCTGCTGTGCGTGGAAGCACGCAACACGGGTTGCACTCTGGTGCCCGGGTTGGGATACGCAGCCTACTTGCTACGCTTTAGTGCTGGGTGGGCATGGGCAATGGAGATGCTAGGCTGTGGCCTTCTTGCCTCTGTGGTGCAGCCCCACAGCGGCGGCCACCGGCCAGGGCGGGTGGCATGGATGAGGAAGAGGAGAAGGAGGATGAGGACCATGCTGAGAAGTCTGACAAGGTGGGGTGCCTCTGCCGGAGAGGGTGGAGGCGCCACGCTGTTAGAGCCTGGCCAGGCCGGGAAGCCATGGGGCCAGGGAGGTGGTGGCAGCACAGCAGGGAGCCAGCTATGAGCGGTGGCCAGTTACAGCGGGGACTGACAAGGAGATCCAAAGTGCATGGGAACAGGGCGTGACGGCCGCCTTCATACATTTGTGTCGCGCCGTTTAATGGAGTACGGAAGGCACGTCACCCTTGTGAGCCTTGTGAGGAGCCAGTGGGTGATTGCTGAAAGGGGCACCAGTAGGGGAGCTGCCTGGCTTGCAGGGCGAGGACTGGGAGCACGAGGATGTGGCAGCAGACGATGACATTGACATGGGGGAGGGGGAGGATGACCCAGCTGCTGACGTCAGCCCTGTCACTCGGTGGGTAGCCCCTCAGGTTTGGCAACACTAATATATAAGGGTATAAATAAACTCGGAAGCCTGGCAGCCAACACCTTGTTTGTTAGGCCGGTAGATTGGGTGCCTGGCCTTATTGTTGAGAGGCTGGCAATTTTGGGCAGCCGTTCATTGGTTGAAGTCGTCTTGCGCTGTGCGTCACTGTACCTGTTGGATAAGAACCTCCACGGCTGTAAGCGCCAGCGGCATCTCCCAGCGAGCCAGCCCCTCTTAGCCGGGTACATGCATCTAGCCTATGCCAGGCTCCCAGGGCGGGATTACTGGGAGACCGCTTAATACTGGAGTGCCGCTGCTGAACGCAGGCCGCGTGCGGGTAGTGCCAGCAGCGACGAGGAGGATAACGTCGCTCCTGCCAAAGTGAGCCGCACACTCAAGCGCATGATGCGGCAGACAGGGCTGGAAGACACGGACGAGGAAGGTGAGCGGTGGTGTAAGGATGTACAGGATAGGACTTGAGGGTGGTAGATGTATGTGACAGCTAGCGTGCGCAAGGGGTTCATCTCTGCCTGCCAGTAAAGGTCAACATAGAGAGGGGGTTCGTCTAGCTGTGGCCCTGTGGGTGAGTACGGCATGCATAGCCTGCTGCCAGCCTCCCTTGTCTGAGCCATGTACCACTGCAAGCTGCCTCCATTTCCACACCCTGAGCGCATTCAACTCAACCACTTCTTTAATCTGCCGGAGTCGCCACACACAGCAGCTCATGGGCCAGGGGAGGCAAGCCCAGCAGCTGTGTTGACCTCCAGCGTGGGTCAAAGCCAGTCTCAGGTGGATTGCAAAGGTGCACCCCGCCTGTACACAATGGCTGCAGAAGAGAGCGAGGGCGAGGAGGAGAGTGAGAGTATAGAAGACGACGAGGACCTGGATAAGATGGCCACGGGGCTGCTGCAGGGGCGGGCACGGTCGCCATCGCCTGGCACACAGGTGGGACTGAGAGCTAGCGGAAACCACTCCTTGACCCGTCAAGGCCAAAGTTACCTGCTTGTGTGTCAGACGCCTAGAGTCGACCTCCACCATTCCTGAACAGTTGTGCTCTTCTGTACCGCATCGTGCATGCTGCCGCAAGACGCATGGCTGCCCTGCCGTGCCTCGGGGTAGGCTTGTGCTTTACTTGTTTGTCTCCGATGGTTGTCCGCCCTCAAGCTGACTAGCCAACTTGAGGCCATTCGCAGGCAGCAGAGGAGGGGGCCTCTAAGAAACGCAAGGCGGTCACACCGCCACCCCCTGGGGCAGCAGCCATCGCAGCAGCAGCAGCCGCCAAGAAGGCGGCAGGAGCACCAGCAGCAGCAGCAGCAAGGCCGGAGGGGGGGCAGCAGCCCAAGCGGGCGCGCACCGCTGGGGTAGCGGCAGGGGTGCAGCAGCCGGCCCGAGCTGCTGCAGCGACCAATGGTGGCGCAGCGGCAGCGGCACCTGCAGCGGCTACGGGCGCAGGGGCCTCCCCGGTGGCAGAAGTGGAGATTCGGGCATTGCTGCGGCAGCATGGGCGCATGCCGCTCAAGGACATAGCCGCCCATTTCAAGGGCAAGCTCAAGTCGAGTGAGGAGCGCAATGCTTTCACACAGGTGTGTAGGCTCGGTTGTTGGATGTCTAAAAGCTGGGATCTGTATACCTAGGGTGGCTTGTCCTTACCAGTGAGTTGATGGTGGCATGAAAGACGAATTTTGGGAGGGTATTTGCTGTGAACTGTCGGCGCGGCATGCGTGGTAGTTAGTGCGGGGTCAGGATGTTGCGAGCAGAGCGGGAGTGCCAGGGGTGGTTGCATCGTTTGTTGTTGTTTGTTTCAGCAAGCCCTACTATGCATTGCCGAGGCAAACTGCTGCACTATGTTGGGTATCTTGGGGACCTTCCGAAGTGCATTGCATTTGTGTGGGGTCCTGTGGTTGTCATGACTGCCTGCCCATCCTGCTGACACTGAACGCCTTGCGGCCCCTTCCCCTCATGCAGTTAGTGAAGCAGATTGCCAAGATTGACCCAACACAGTCAGCAGATGGGCAGAAATACCTGGTACTGCGCTGACGTAAATTGAAGAGTTTGCAGCGTGACAGTCTGCTGCAGAAGTTAGGACCCTCAGTTGCATGACTGCACTCACATTGTAAACAATCATGACAATGAGGGCCACAAGATGGTTAGCAGCCACGTACACAGACCACTATTTGCTTCAAGATAGACAAAATAATTTCACCTAGAAGACGCAATATGCTGGAGGTGGCGGTATCATTGCCAGGGGTGAAGGGATACGAAACGTAGAAGAGAGCAAGGGACAGTTCTAGGCAGCAGAGCGTATCAAGGTTGGTTTTGCAGGCTGGCGCAGCTGGCAGCACTGTGACATACACAGGGCGTTAGAAATCATGCATCAGGCCTTAGCTACAGTACAGGCAAGCACAAGCTACAATGCGTCCCACGCATTTAGCGGTACTCCATTGGCCTCCCCACCCGCATCTACTAGGGACCAGGCCCACGACCTCATGCTCCCAGGAGGAACGGCAGAGATATCAAGGTCCCAATCACATAGTAGAGCAAGCAGGCAGGGAGTGCGGCGTTTACAAACCGACCCTCTGGTATATGTTGAAGGTTCATCACAGCCCGGGCACCTAGGATGTTGGATATGGAAATCATCTGACCAGCAGCGCCCCCTGCACCATGAGCATGGCAGCTGTCTTGATGAGCATGGTCAGGCAAAACAGAAAGCCAGCTTCTTTTTTATGTACACAGCCCATCAAGTTCCGAGCGCCTTGACTGTTGGGTAGGTTGCGCTGGTCTGGGACTGGCATGACCACGGGAGCTCCAAGACCCAGGGCACAGGCCAGCACCGGCGCTCACCAACAATCTGGAGCATCAGCATGGGGGCTCCCGGCATCTGCAACCTCAGGGCCGCCACTTCTTGTAACAGGCCGAAGGTCAGGTTGCTGGTAGCCACAGAGCCCTGCAGAAAGTATACACAGCGAACGTAACTGGTGCAGCTAAGCTGTAAATGACTCCCGCCACCAACAGTAGGGTACTTGCATGCAGACACTGCAGACTGTAACGCAACACGCTAATGAGAAAGGGTGGTGGCACGGAGGTATTGGCCATACATAACTACAGAAAGCTGCAGAACAGGGCGGTGATACCAGCCGAGCAGGCTCACCGAGAAGAATGCGCCCATGGCACCCAGCAACATGGCCACAGCGATGTAGCCGCCCTTCAGCCATGTGGACAGCCAGTAGCCTATAATGAAGGCTGGTGACTGGAGTTCCCCCTGGATCATCAGCGCCACCTGCGGGTGCAAAAGAAATACACAGTTCCATGTCCATGTCACCATCGCCACAAGAATTAAGTTAGACATTTTTTGGCAGCTGGGCAGGCAGGTAGGTTCAAGCCCATCGACCCTACAGGACACTTTTGACACCGACTCTGCTCTCCCTGCCTTGATATTATTCCAGCCAGTATAAAGGTTAACCTTCCACATCTGGCTCACCAGCACAAGGGCCGACAGCAGCGCCATCATCACACTCTTGCACTTGTTCCAGCTCTTCTTGAAGGGGTCGCCCCAGTGAGCAGCCTTGGGGATGTTCCTTCTGAAAAGCACCAGCGTGATGCAGCCCACGGCCACAAAGGGCAGCAAGGAGGGGACGTACAGCATGGCATAGCTCCTGCAGCAGTGGCGTCATAGCAGCTGTCGCCATAGCTCTCGATACATGTGACGGAGCCTAATCAGACAGCAACACAGAAGCGAATCTTGCCCAAGTTGGCAAGGATCCCACCCCCACTGACAGGCGTGGGACCAGCATGTTGGACTGGCAAGCCTAGCAACTCCAACGACGCACGTCCCACAGCGCAGGTCCACATCCCAGCCAGTATCTAGCACATTTCTCACCACTTTGTGCCTGTCCGCAGAATGTCATCCACTGTGATGACCAGGTTGGATGCTACCCTCACGTCACACAGGCTGCGTAGAGAGATGAACATCTCCTGGCCATTGCTCTTCTGCAGGTAAGGGATGCGAGTGGCTGCCACCACCGACATCATCATGACCCAGGGTACCACCTTCCAATGTTTGCTCCTGCCATCACCCTTGTTGCCGCTGCTCTTTGACGGCAGAGTATTGCTGACTGGCAGCAGCTGGTTGGAGCTTGTCCCATTTGACTTTGTTGTGACATCAGGCAGGGCAACCAAGCTGCCCTTCTCTGCTGCGCCAGCGTGGCTGCCAGCCAAGTGCTCCACCGGTGGTGAGGCTTTAAGCAGCTCTGACAATGACGGTGCCGAATGGGAACGGGAACCAGGCAACAGCATCTCAGAGGACGCCGATGTGGTACCCCTGCTAGAGTCCCTCGACAAGCCACCGCCGCCGCCCTGCTGCTGCTGCTGCTGTGAGGCCCGACGCCGCGGGCTGTTCAGCGCCGACAGAAGCTGCAGCGCAGTGTTGCCAGCACCACTGACCGAGCTATCCTCCCCTGACACTGTCCTACTGCGCAGTGTTCGAAAGCTGTGACGTCTATCATAGCCAGGGACAGCTGGCGGGCAGTCTTGAGCGGTGGCTGGGGCTGCTTGCCCAGGTGCGCCCTGCTGCACTACGGGCACCGCGGCAAGCTCCAACTGCACAGTCCCATCTACGGGTATGTCGATGGCCACCTGCCGCTGCTGAGTTTGCTTGCCCAGGCGCCTGGCAGCCATAGCTGGGATGTCGTCGGTGAGGCCGATGCGGTACCTAGCGAGTAGCCCTGTGACCACTACCGCAGTTACCCCACCTGCACGCAAAGTAAGTGGGATGGAAAGCACCCAAACCAGTCAACTTTCAGACGGTACCCAGGCACCCAGAGTCTCCACTTGCCCTAAGCTCTGCGCAACATGGATATTTGTTTCACGCGCTTCGCAATAAAACATACAGGCATTGGCCTCCCAGGCGCATCAGCAGCTGGGTACTTACTGAATAGAGCAGGCACCTCAAACGAGAACATAGCCACTGCCAGCGCCGGGACCGCGCCGGAAGTGATCGACAGCAGCACAAAAAGCCAGCAGCGCCGCATGTCCTTCCAAGACAGCAGGAATCTGGCTGCCATGACGCCAATAGGGTAAGACATCTGCACAAACCACGGATCAGCAGGCTGAAAATCCGTCTGTGACTGCGCAGTTTACACCAAAAACATTCCATCGTAAGTAGTCTAATTTAAACCTAGTCAACTCCAGCAGCGCACTGCCACTGTATTAAATTGCCATGACACACCCCACAAGTGGAGCCAACCCCACCAGGGGTGTTATGCCACATTCAGAAAACCAGGTTACCAGATGTGAAGATTGGAGCACCTCCATGTCAGGGCGGAGAGCACAACACAAGCAATCCCGCGGCAGCGTTCAGAGTACAGCCACCATCACAAGGCACTACCATCTTCCGCATATCATTGACCAACACATTCACTAGGTCCCAAAGCACTGGACAACTCACCACCGCCATTGTAAGTGAGACCAGGAAGCTGGCATGCACCAACTGTGCTCGCGGCCAATCCAAGGCTGCCAGGCCAAACCAGATCCCAATCCCAGAGGAGCCGAAGGGCCCTGCAGGACATATACGACAGTCCATTAATAGGCGCCTACAGTGTAGTTGGGTTCACAGGTGAAACACCGCTGCAACCTTGCACAACAAACATATATATGTGCAGTTCTCACCTACTGTTGTAGTAGCTATCAGCAGTGCTACCACACAGTGGAAGGGGTCATGCCCTAACCCAGCTGCGATGGGGGGCAGGAGAGCCCCGGGCGTGCCAAACCCACTAGCTCCCTGCGCCAAGAAGACGTCATGTGCTCGCGGTGCTTGCTTGCCAAGGCATGCAAGGGCTGTTGCAGGCCCAAGCACCGCTTACCTCGATTGCGTGACCCAGGCCCCACACTATAAGAAACACCTCCGCGACGGGGTGCCCATGGCACAGCTGCGCAACTAACATGCTGACATACTCAGTGCACTGCGGTGACACAACAGTAGCTGTTAGAGTACGATAACTTATCGTCTCTCACATAAGCTCTGGAGCAGGAATCAGTCCGCCGCAAGCCTCAGCAGAAACAGTCATGCGCTTTGCACACTGCTTCCCTGGACAGCTTACTTGTGTAAGATCAAGAACATTGTAAAAGAAGAAGGCTCCAAAAAGGATTGAGAGCGGCACCAGGCCTAGCAGCACGCCTTGCAGCAGTGCAGCTGTGACTGGGTTTGCGGCCGTCCCAAGATAGCACAGCTTGAACAGATATAGGGCGCCGGCGGCGATAGGCACACTGCGGCTTGTCGGCAAGTACTGCACATATCGTAAAGGAGAGCTTGGTCGCCGAAGTTGGCAGCATGAAGTGCGTCCAGGGCTTGCCGGACCCTCACCGTCTTGCGGCTTGCTTTGGGTTTCACAAAGCTGTCCCTGCTGCAGCAGGATGGGACTTACCAGCCGCTTGCTGATGGTTACAAGCACAAGGAAGACCAGGGGGGCCAACATGAGCAGCAAGTCCACGACTGGGCCGCCCGGACCGCCCTGTGGTGTATCTGTAAGCGCGATGGCAGCCAAACGGCGCCGGGCGCCTTCTTCTGGGTTCATCGTACTAAGCCCCCCTCGGTTAAGGCACCAAAGTGCCAAGAGAAAACACGTGCCAGCACCCAAGCTGACGACAACCGGGTGCCTGTCCTCATCCAAAGCACTACTAGTGCTTGGCTAGATGGGCTTTGGCGATGTTGCCCTGGAAGTTGGTCAGGAGGGCGTAATGGGCCGTGACGACGGTAGGGTTAGCAGGCACAGCAGGGCGCCAGCCCGCCTTTTGGGCGCCATAAACGTGGGCGGAGCCAACAGCCCCAGTGTCCTGACCACCCATCTCTTGATCCATTAACAGGCTGCTTATAAAGTGTGGTTTGTGTGTGTGTGTGTGTGTGTGTGTGTGTGTGTGTGTGTGTGTGTGTGTGTGTGTGTGTGTGTGTGTGTGTGTGTGTGTGTGGTGGT
>BBXU01001081.1:0-42404 GCA_001598975.1 Parachlorella kessleri | reverse complement strand
TAGTAGTGTGTGTGTGTGTGTGTGTGTGTGTGTGTGTGTGTGTGTGTGTGTGTGTGTGTGTGTGTGTGTGTGTGTGTGTGTGTGTGTGTTGGTGTGGGGGGAGGACCTGCAGATGAAGGGGGTTGAGTGGATCTGCAAGGGGAGCTGAAGCTGTCCTCCCGCCGCAGCTTGGAAGTCATATTATCAGCTGAGCTATGGTTTGCGTGGGGGTGCAAGGTGCTCAGAACCTATCAAGGCAGACCCTCTCGAGCTGGGATACTCACAGAATAGCAGAACTCGACTCCAGCTTCTCAAGAATGCACACAGTCACTATCCTGCCCTTTCTGGAGCAACCAACGGTACTATAGCGAAATCCTTGTCATGGAAAGTTCTTGCTGGCCTGGATTAAAACAGTGGAAGTGCTCGACTTTGGTCATGTGGGCAAGACACCGTCGTCAAGCCCTGTCCACTCGGCATGCACATGTAAGCTTCCATGAATTCTTAATAGCACCTTGGTGCTGTCATTGTTGCACACCAAGCGCTTTGTCTCTGTCAAGCACTTGGCGCAGCGCTAGTGAAATGTAAATAGCTGCACTTAAGGAAAGAGCTGGGAGGGGTTCTTGGCGAGGCCAGCGCTGCGCTGTTGCAGGCTCTGCGAGAAGTAGCGGATGGGGCTGTAAGGCTTAGGCTGGGGAGAGTGCTCAGACGGTGAGGGAAGAGGACTGTTTGGCGCGGGGGAGTTCGAAGATGGCGAGGGAATTGGAACCGCTGGGCTAGGCGCTGGAGAGCTTGGCCTATAAGGTTGAGGAGAGGCCTGGAGAAGCAGTTGCATATGTAGTAAGCATTCATGAGCAGGTCTGGCAGCATGGATGACTGAACATGAAGGGTCATAGAGCGAGTCTGTTGGATGCGTGCGGCAGTACATGGCAACACCCACCGGAGGTGGCCGCGGCTGCTTGTCATTCACAATACCAAAGCCGGAGGTGCCATCGGCTAGCTTGGCCACATACCTGCAGAGAGGGTTATACCCCGGCAGTGGGCCAACACTAGTACATGAGCCAGTACAGTAAGGGACAGAATCAGTCACTGACTGCAGCAGAGAGGGTCATGTTATCGCTGCCTTGCTGCCTGGAAACCCACATGCATGAGTTGGGTGGCTGGTTAAACACCACGGCCCCTTTCTGGTCCACCAGGGCAATGCGCTGCTGGCAAATCTCGCTCAAGGTCAGCTGGCCTTGGCTGTTCATGATGGACAGGCTGAAGAGGGAGCAGGAAGATGCCTGCAAGAGGCACACACTTTGGCGTGCGTGAGCCGGGAGAGGAGCAACGGCAGCCCCACTTCGCAGATATGTGTCAGCATGCATAGCCAGTAGTGCAGTTGCAATGTGGTCGCGTCCTTACTTTGGAGGGGACACTGGTGGCAAGGGTCTTGATGTCCGTGTAGTTGAGGAGCAGCCCAGGCCCATCGCCCGTGCAAGCCCTCAGCAGCACTCCAGGCGGAGGGGACTTGAATGGTGTAGCAGCGGAGACGTCCAGCACAGCATCGGACAGGCGCAATTGGATGCTGCTCAGGGGCTGGCAGAATGCGTCGGTTGTAGAGCAGAGTGAAGAGCAAACCTGCACCGGCATGCAAGGTGTAGTGACCTACTATTACTGCGTTGAGTTGCCATCTCACTATTGATCATGCTATCATCGCAAGGTGCCCACAGTAAGGGCCACTTGCCTTCCACACAAATGTAGTGCTGTGTGCATCGCCAGTCGTGGTGTAGGTGGCAGTGTAAGGGAAGGACTCAGTGGTTGCAGCAAATGACGTTGAACATGCTGTTGGGATGCACGCTGCCTCAGCAGCACACTGGGTGGCCACAGCTACACTGGTTATTAAGGCCACGAGGACGACAACTACGCTAGCGGGACCCTGTACGAGCAAGGCGGACCTGTTATCATGGTAAGAGCTCTGTAAGTGGCGATGCATACATCCATAGATCTGCTTCCTTGGTACTTGCCTGATGGAGCATCATCTTCACAGGAGCAGGACGACACCGTGGAAGACGGAAGCCCACAGAAGGAGGCTGCTTGTAAGGCGGCTGACTTGTGTGCACGGAGCGTGCTTGTTGCAACTTTGCGATAAACGCGTTTATGGCTGGGAAATTAAGGGCTCTTCAGTGGCTACACTCGTGGCTAGACAGGGTGGGGCCGCTGCCCATCCCGTCACCCGTGACTATGAAGCGCCAAGGCGCTTGCACCTCATTAGGCTAGCTCAGCTGGATTTTGACTTTCTAGGCCTCCTTCAGGTGAGCATTCTTTTTCAATCTACCATAGGACCTGTTTTTAAGTTTTATCTCCATCAATGTTCTTAGTAATAGTGATGCTGGGCCTCGGAGAGAGGAGGCCAGCCAAGAGACCTGAAGCATGCTGTGTGCATATATTAAAGCAATGGCTACCACATTTCCTTATGGTGCACATCGCCCCTCCTGGACTCATAAAGTTATTCTTCAAGGCCAACCCAGCTGGCTCCTGAGCACTGAAGTTTGGCTGCTGAAGACGCCGTACCCCACCAAGCCAGAGCCAGCCACCATACATCCTACCCTGTACTTCGTACATAGCTCTGACAGGGGAGTCGCCTCGGAGTACTTCAGACACGCTTGTTGATGCTAGTCCCATAGCCTCTGTTGCCCAGGCAACTACCTGTCGAGCAGAATCACGATAATGACAATGTGAGTCTTCCACTTATAAGCTACATCACCGGCAAGCCATATCGTGCAACCCGTGGCATCATAGCATGCCACACCCATGACCAGCTGCACTCCTCTTAAAGGGGGGGCCAGTCACAAACTGGTGGAGCAGTGCACAGCCGCTATAAAAGGAGACATGTATTCTGAATGGCGCCTGCGTTATCACACCCAACCCGGCCATCCAGTTAGCCTGTAGTCCAGTCTGGCCGCTGCCCTCACTCCTTCTTCTCCTCTCCTAAAACCTTCTCCATCCACTCGGGACGCTTCTGAACGCCAGACTTGGTCATGCCAGGTATGTACTGCACATGGCAACCAGAAGATTGCGTTGACATCATTAGATGCAGCGACCACCCCCCCTCCCTGCTTCCTGTACAAGACCTTGAGAAGTCACCTTCCCCGCCTTTCAACTTCTGCTGACGTCAAGTCGACCTACTCTGCTCTGCACTTGCAGCAAAATCTGCTTACCCGTAGCCCACCGCAGTCGCCAACGCCAATCTCTGCCTGCCTTCTGCAATACCGGTCCTGCAGCTCCTTCTTGTACCTGCGTGAACGAACACTAATTATTTCAACTTCCTTCCTCCTCCTCACCCTCTTCTCCTTCTGTGACATAGTCTTCTGGCCTGCTCTGCCACGGTTGTGACCCATCCCAACCAGTGCACACCAGCAAGCGCACCTGCCCTTGTTAGCAGCCGACTTCTCCAGCAGACCCTTCAACAGGTCAGAGTTCTGGAAGGTGTCCTCAGCTGAGTCCAGAGCTGCCTGGTTCCTATTGCGTCCCTCTGAAGGCGGCCCGGGCAACGGGAACGACAAAGGGGAATCTCTGCTCTCTATGCCTGCTGCCGCAGCTGCACGAGGGAAGGCTGCCAACAGGCCCAGCCCTGCCAGACCAAACAGCGCCTGCCGCCTTTCGAGTTGTTGAGGCGTATAGTACCTGTGCTGCGGCTGCTGCAACTGCAACCTGGGCGGCTTATCATGATGGCCTGATGCCGCAGGTGCCGTGGGCAGATGGGAAGAGAGGAGAGACTTCATCATACCTGTGGGTTACAATCCAGGCAACTCAACTCACTGTAGCTCACCTCAGAGACACGGGAATGCCCCTCCACTACCTCCGCGCCAGCGCCGATGAATTGCCCCGCCACAAAAATCAAGGCCAGGGACGAGCACAGCACACGCCTTTGAGCCCCGCTCCTTGCCATCTGCCTGAATAAGGAGCTGTGGTACTGCTAGGTAGGCAGGAAGACTTTGCACCGTCAGTCATGATTCTGCCTTCGCTGCAGCAGCCAGTTGCAGCGCGTCCTTGGAGGGCTGCATGGAGACCGCAGCGTGCTAGCGGCCGTCTTGCAGCCCACTCCAGCAGTGACCCCAGTCCTAGGGAGGGTGGCCCAGCCAGTTCACCCAACTCCGACGTGCTTGCGCGCATCCAGGCAGCCAGGCAATACAAGTCAACACAACAGCAGCAGGCAAAGACTGTGGCAGGGCAGCCTGCACAGCAAGTCAGCAGGGGGGCGGCAGTAGGGGTCGAGCCGGCGGGTGGTACAACCTCTAGCCCTCCAGCCGCGCAGCAGGCAGCTGCCCCTGGCTCCGCGGCAGAAGCGGCGCTGGCCCGCATAAGCGCTGCCAGGGAGTATAGACAGGAGGCGGAGCGGCAGCAACGGCAGTCCATGCCTGGTCCGCCTGCGGCCCCACAGGCTGCAGCACCGCTGCCTGCAGCCTCAGGGCTTGCTGGAGTGGCGCAAGGCCAGCCTGGAGGGCCGCCGCCCCCTTCTGGGCAGACAACAGTGCCAGTGTCGATTGCTGACCTGGGGGAGCGCTTGTCACAGGGAGCTGGGGCTGGTAGCAGCCAGCAGGCGGCAGGGTGGCTGACGACTGTGGTGTCCGGCGAGCAGCCGCAGGTGTGCCTGCCCCCCAAGTGTTGCTGACCTGTCCGGATGTGCCTGTTGGGTGGGGTAGTGGGAGAAGGCCTTGCAGCCAACAAGTCGAAGGAATGTTTGCGCCTTGCCCTTGAGAGCGACAATCCTTCCGTCCAGGCTCGAGCAGTGAAGCCCCATCAAATTGAAGGTGCTCATGGTGGCTTTATAAGAGTAATTGTAGTCACCCACATGGCATCGTTCCGGACCAGCTAGTCACATGTTTGCTTCCTCGCTATTTGCAGCTGGATCCCAACATGGCACCCGAAACTTTCACTCGGTTGAAGGATGAGCTCATGAAGAAGCAGGGGGTGAGCTCTTGGCCAAACCGTGCAGACTGTGCAGACCACTGTCGTGTGGTACATTGCAGCCTGGGATGTGTGCATGTCCTCGCTTTCTCCCTTGCGGAGCATTTTGCTTGTTTTGAAAGTCTGCCGCGGCCCCTGGAATGCCATCCCTAGCAAGGTGATGGCTGTACAATTTGGCTGGTTAAATGGTTGTTGACTGTGGGGTGCGCTGCTACGAGCACCTTAAGCCCATATCTTGATTGTAAGCCTGTGATCCATTAAGGTGCTTGGGTGTTGTCACTGCCCGCGTGCTTGCGTGGACAGACAGCAAGGTCTGAAATGACTTTTGTCTGTTGGCTTGAGCTTGCAGGGGGAGGTAATTGTTGGGACCTTCCAGCCAGTCAACCGCCGAGACCGCATGCCCCCCGCAGCAGCGCAGCCAACAGCCACTGCACCCGCGTTAGACACGGCTGCAGCCCCTGATGCGGAGCAGCTGGGCCAGCCACTGGGACAGCAAGGAGAGCCGCAGGAAGGCTCGCAAGTGGCTAGGGCGGGCAGGGTGCACAAGCCCAAGGTGGCAACATGGGGTGTGTTCCCCCGTCCCCAGAACATCAGCGAGGCCTACGGAGGTGCGTGCCCGGCTGCGCTTGCTGAAGCTTAGGTGTGGGCCAGGAGGCCGACTTTGGTAATAAGGGGGTACCGTGGGCTATCGCCCTGTCAAAGCAAAATGCAGACCTCCTCCATCCCCATGGCCTGGAGGAGGCTTGCGGAGGTGGTGTTTTGCCCTCCCTAGCGTGGCTCCCAGAGCCTTATGATTACCAACAAGGTGGGTCAGTGCGGCGCTGTTGGTCTTACATCGCCCTGACATTGCGGGTTAGCATCGTGTCTTGGTGGGGAGGGGGAGCATGCAAGTATTGACAAGCCATGGCAGCGAGTGACCATTGTACAGGTGGGCGCAACCTGCGGCCTGGCCAGGCTTTGGAGAGCGAGCAACAAGCTCAGGAGCGAGAAGCGCGGATAGCCAAAGCTCTAGCCGGCTACAGGAAGACTCTAGGACTGGATATCGACCCGCACGACGAGGCTAAAGCTTCGGCTCTGTGTGAGGAAGGCGCCGCGCTCTTCAAGCAGGCCGCGCTTGCGGCAGCGCTGGAGAAGTGAGCCAGGGTTAGGCATTGGCGCTGCGAAAGGGGTTGTAGGGTGCACCATGTGCACCGGGGGGGGGGGGGGGTCGGCGGTGGTGACAGTAGCTGCGGCGAGGGGGCAAGCAGGCAGGCCTGCTGCTTGCAGGGATGCAGGGCAAACTTGCAGCAGCAGGACTGTCCCCTACAAAGGTCAGCGCTTGGCTGCCGCTTGTGTTTGGACAGGGCTGCTGAGCATCCTCCGTGCGCAAGCGAGGCGTCGAAGTGCTGCCGCAGGTATGCCGCCGCCGCTGCGCTGCTGCCGGCACGCAGCATTGTGGGCGGCGAGGCGCGGCTGCGGCAGGCTCTCTGCCTGGACTCGCTGGGGCGCAACCAGGAGGCCTACGAAATCTACAAGCAGATCAAGGGCCACCCCACCGCTGCGGTCGCCAAGCAGGCCAACAGGTGGGCCGTCCCCATGGGAGGCAAGCAAGCTGCCTGCGATGGACTGGCATACACTTATCCAGGAGTCGGTACGATGCACGGTGATCTCTTTGGTGACAGCGCCTGCCTGTCCAGGGGTCAGCAAAGCACAATGCCAGCTGCGTCCCCTCTACCCTCAGTTTTGGTATTACGTACAATATCCAGGCTTGCAAGCAAGAGTTGGGTGTCGCTGTCTGCAGGATGCTGTTTGGCTTCAAGGCGGCCGAGAGCCTTAAGGTGTCCACCATGAGCTACGCGCCGCCCAGCCAGGCCTGGAAAAACTACTTTGACCGCATCTCCCGCAGCAGCTGGACTTCGACCTACTACACAGCCGCCTCCTCCTCAGGGCTGCCAGGAGACTCTGCTGAGGGCGATAGCAAGGCAGAGATGGCAGCAGCAGCCCTGGCTGTGGGAGTTTTACTGGCACCGCTGGCACTGGTTGGCTACCATGTTCTGCAGCAGCAGCCACACCAGTGAGCTTGTGTTGTGGGGCATGAGTGCTAGCTACCCGCATCCGTTGGCCTGCGATTGGGGTTTGCCCGCTAGGACAGTGCGAAGCTTTGCTGTTGATTATGTATTCGGCTCAATACTGGGGCATCTGCGTACTGCCTAGGTCCAACCGTTCATACTTGTTCAGCACCCTGATATTACATTGTTCCAGGAATATCAGCCCTCTGAAAAACTGCTAGTCGGTGACAAGTGGTATTAAGTTGAGGGCGAGCGTTAGGGGTGTAGAACCATCGATCACTGAGCTCCGGCGCTCTCAAGCCTGTATGTCGGCCTTGCTCTTAGGTTACCAGGCTCTAGTGGCTTCTTACTTGTTTGCCACCATATTGCTATCACACTGGTTATACCCTGATTCTCTTGCATTTTAACAAGACGAGGGAAATGGGGTCACTCAGCTGAACACTCAGCACTGTCCACTCCGCAGAACAGTTTACTTTGGGTATGCCACTGGTTGCGTCATCCTCAGTCATTGGCATCCACCAAGAACTCGTCATACTTGCTGTTGACTTTCCGCTGCCGCCTGCTAGCTCTCAAGGGTGCTGCTGCTGCCGCCACCGCAGCTGTCGCCTTTGCCCTAGCTGTCGTGCCATCGCTGCCCTTGTTGCTGTGTCGGTTCTCCTTGGGGAGCCGTGATGCTCCTTGTCCTCCTGCTGCTGCTCCTGCTGCATGTGAAGGTAAGACTGCCTCTCCAACACCGCCCCCTGGCTCCCGACCAGGCCCCTCCCCTTGCTGCCCCTCTGGAGCCCTGCTAGTCTCTTCAGCAAGGCTTGCCACATCAGTGCCCCTCTCCGTCGGCACTACCATGGCTGCTGCATCCGCTGAAGCTGCCCTGCTGGATGCTCGGCCTCGGCCAACTCTGCCATCGCTGCCAGCAGCAGCACTTCTTCGACCCTCCCCGCCAGCGTCGCTGTCGCCACTGCTGCAGAGGGCTGCCAGGATTTTGGGCACCATGCGGTACCGCCAGGCGGGCCACATGCGAGTCGCCTCAGGCATCTCGTTGCTGCTGGCCAGAAACTCCTGGAGCTGCTCCTGGTGTGCCTCTGCAGTCATGCGGCCGCCAGTGGCTCAGCCTTGTGAAGCCAAGTATGCTACACCGTTTGCGGCGGTGCGAGCGGGGCTGTAACAGTTGTAGCAGGCAGCGTTTTGCCACAGGCCGCCAGACGACAAGCGCATGAAAGCAGGGTGCTTGGGTGAGCTACTAAGGGTTGCGCAGTCTAAGCTTCGTCACGCTCCTTTGCTACAGCTGCCTGCGCCTGTTAGGGCCTCTTTAGCGAATGCATGCCAACCAAACCAGTCCCCACCCCCTCACTCCCAACCACCCACCTCCCCTCCCATCTACCGCACCTGACTCTTGCACCCATGCCCGGAGGGAGGCCAGGCTGCGATGCTGCGCGCCCCCCAGCTGTGTGGTGAAGGCCAGGGCCATGGCGGTTGTCTCACCAACTCCTTCCAGGCCGCAAAATTCCTTGGCTGCCCGCTCTTCGGCGCTCTGCTGCGCGCCCTCCACCTTCTCGCCCTGCCGAAACACAGCACATTCCTCACTACGTGCTTGCGCGGCTTCTCCAGGGCTGAGCTTGCCCCTCTTGCAGGATTGCAGGGTGGACAGACCCAGGTCTGACAGCTGTGACACTGTCATTGACTGCTGTCTCACTACTATTAGATGGCTGGGATGCTCCCCCAGTCCGCCCTTGCAATTGCGGCGGCCAGTAATTTTCATAACCATTAATGCTGACTGTGTTTCCAGTGCCATGCCATGTATCCACCCACATGACGAAGCACTGTGCTTAAGTCTCCCACCTGCAAGGCCGCCTGCAGCTCCTCTGGTGTATACAGGGACGCTATGGCTCGCTGCGTCACAATGTCTGAGAAGCCAAAGAAGAGTGGACCTGAGATGCGCTGCCCTGTCTTGTGCGCCAGGCACACATCCGTCCAAGGCTTGGTGGGGGAGGGCCCGCTGAAGGTGACTTTCGTCTTCTGGTCAACAACCTGGTGGCAGGGAAGGCAGAGCCGTATGAAATGACTCGCCAAGCGGCTCAACACTTGGAAGCGGAGGGAGGTGCATATTAGGGCGAGTCTGTGCCATGACAAGCAGTTATACCACAAGAGCAGCAGCAGTCGTGCAGGAGGCATGGGGCTGTCAGCATCCCAGCGCAGCGCCTATCGTTGACAGTCAGGCTCGGGTTCATCAGATGCAGCAGTTAGCAAATTCCCCGGCAGCGAGCATGTGTGCTCACCTTGAAGACGGGGCCGGTGGGTCCTTCCTCTATAACCATGTCGTAGGTGCGCCCAAACTGCACCTTGCTGGCGCGGTAGCCCACCGGGTAGGCGTGATGGAAGAGGCAGCCGGAGTTGGACCAATACCGATGGGCCCAGGCCCCACGGTGGATGTGACCGAGGTCCCACACTGTCACGCCTGCGCTGGTGCATGGAGTAGTGGGAGGAGCTAGTGGTGCGCCTTCTGTGGTTGGTAAGCACGCTGTCTATGCCACGTGGTGGCGAGCAGGAGCGACGTGTACTTCCAGTAGGCTACGCTGAGGTGGTGCCAGCTACATTTGTGCTATCATGCTAAGCCTCACACTTCTAACCCCTGTTGTCTAGCCAGGAAGATCTGCTGACTGGGGACCACCTCCCGCGTACCCCTCGCCCTGCCTGCCTCCCCTCAATGACAGCACCCTGACATGAACCCCCTCATGACATGTGCACCTGGCTTACCAATAGACCACAGCGTGAAGGGCGCAACATAAACAGCACCATCCAGCGTCAGCTGCTTGCGAGCGGTGCCCTTCCGGGTGCGCCCCATGCCTGCATTTTCCTCCTCCTCTGCCTCATGCTGGGCCTCTGCCACAGCTTGGTGCTGGGATGGCGCAGCCTGGCCGCGGAGGCGGCTGGACACCCTTGACGGCTCGAGGACCACTGGTTCGGCCTGCACCAAGGCTACGAGCAAGCAGTGCTGTTGGGCATAGACTAGTTACTGGAATTCCTACACACAGAGACCCACTCACTCTGTTCTGTCGTCGCAGGCCAAGAAAGCCAGGAAGTGGAGGCCAGCACCGCGCGCACCTCCTTGGCCACCCGGCGCTTCTTGCGGGGCTGCGTGTCGGTGCCCGCCTCCAGAGTTACGCTAGGGCCGCGCGCTGTGGTTAGCAGGGCTTGTGATGCCTCCACCAGTCCTAGCTGAGCGAGCTTGGCTCTGTTCTGGGCTATCTTTTCGGCACGGAGCCTCTCATAGTCTACCTGGGCGCCCTCTGAGGCCATAGTCACAACACAGCGTGGGTGGGCTCGGTCCCTGGCCGCTATAGGTAAACCTGCTTCCGCCTGCCGATCATGAGTTGCATACTAACAGGTCAAGCACGTCTCGCGAATCTTTCCACACGTTCCTTTGACAATCATCTTGCGCTCGCTCAAAGCCCATTCAATTGGATCAAGCCCCGCATGCTGCGAGTGAGTCACGCCATCACTTCTGGGTGGAACCATCCAGAAGTGGTTTCAACAAGGCAGGGTTCCACTCTTTGGCAACCTCAGCAGTTGCTAGCCAAGCTACACGCCAATTGCAGCTGTACTTGACTCTTCCTGGTGCTGCCTGTCTGTTGCTCGCACCTGTTCCTTGGCAGTCCGCCCCTTGGGGCACGCACGTCGTTCTCGTGCTGCGGTAGCTGAGTAGATGTATCTTACAGCCCTCGTTTTGTGGGGTAGGACCTAGAATCCGTCATTCCTGAGGGGCCACCCACTAAGGGTCTTGCAGCACAAAATCTTGTTTTAAGGCACCGACTGAAATGGGACGCAACTACTATACCATTCTAGGGGTGCCAAAGACGGCGGATGATAACGAGCTCAAGAAAGGTGGGCAGCTGCTAGCTTGCTAACCTGCCGTCCAAACCTAAGTGAAGAGTTAGGGTTGCGACCCTGGCTGTCCTATGTCGGAGTGTGTGTGAAATGGGTTCAACTTGCAATTTGCAGCTTACCGCAAGCTGGCGATGAAGTATCACCCGGTGAGGCGTCAGCTGTGCCGCCCACTGGTCGCAGCAGTGCTGCTAGTGCGTATCCTCGAAGCACTCGGCAAGCATTAGGTGGATTTTTAGCAAGTCAATGTGTGGGCACAAATGCAGGACAAGAACAAGGAGCCTGCGGCCGAGGCTAAATTCAAGGAAGTCAGCGAAGCCTACGAGGTAGGCGCAGACAAGCGGCTGGCTGGATGGGCGGTGCTTGGTATCTGTTGAGGCAGCACGGCTTTTCCGACTGACCTTATCCATTCAGTAGGCTTCCACTGGTAGCCTAGAAAAGTTACCACATCATGTTGTGGAAGCGGATGTTTGCAGGTGCTGTCAGACCCTGATAAGCGCAAGGTGTATGACCAGTTTGGGGAAGAGGGTCTGAAGAATGGGTTTGGGGCAGGAGCTGGTGGGGGCGGCGGGTTTAATGGCTTCCACCCCCGGGCGGCAGAGGAGATCTTTGCGGAGGTGTGTACACGTCAGATGTTTCCTTTGCAGTTGCTTGCCTGTGTAATTTGCAGATGGTGACTCGTGGGGCTCCTTGCTTTGACTGCGGGTGCATACACCATGTTGGTCATCTCAGCAAATGAGTTGTAACTGATAAGCATCCGCCTTGCTGCCGGTGCACACAAGTGATCGGTGGTTCTCTAAGTGGTGATTTATGCGTGATTTCCGTGTGGTCAGGCTAGCAAGGCAGCATGTGTTTTGGGCTGCAGTTCTTCAAAGGTTTTGGGGGCGGTGGCAGCTTCCGAAGCCGTGGCAGTGGAGGCGGTTTTGCACCTACGGATGAGGACTTCATGGGTGGAATGTTTGGGAGCAACCCATTTAACGGTGGAGGCTTTGGCGGTGGCGCTAACCACTTCAGCGGCTTCAGCGGTGAGCGAGAGGGCAGGCTGGTCATTCTAGGTGTCAGGCGTCCAAGTGAGGAGCAGTTGTCTGTTAATGTGGTTGATTCAGCGAACCGTGTTGTGCTGCTCGGGTTTGTGAACACACTCTTCCGCTGTGGGGCACATTGTGTTAGGTAGCTAACTGCCTGTGGTGCCTGTGGATTTGTGCACCTGGATGTGATAGCATCCCAAAGTGAGCCTGCAGGCATGAATGGCGGGGGCATGCATGGGGCAGGCATGAATGGAAGCAGCCAACGGCGGCCTAAGAAGGAGCCTCCCGTGGAGCAGCCGCTGCCTTGCACTTTAGAAGAACTTTACAAAGGCAACGTGCGGCGCATGAAGATCAGGTGCGCGGTGGCGTGGCTGGGCCGTTGTGTATGCACGCAGCACCTTCAGTGCTGGTCCATGCAGTGCACTTACATTAAAAACATGGGAAAACAGTAACAGTACTTTGTATGTGCCATTCCGGGCAGTAACTCTAGCCCGGTTCCTGCCAGTCATAGCTTAGTGAGGGTACCTATGCAAAGAACTGAAGCAGTGGAGCGTCGCTGCGGTGCAGTCGTTTAGGCACCGATGCTCTGGGACATCAGCGGCAAGAGACGGAGATCCTCACCATTGAAGTCAAGGCTGGCTGGAAGAAGGGCACCAAGATCACCTTCCAGGAAAAAGGTGTGTGGGAGGCAGGGAGTCAGGCGCACAGTCCCATGCTGCATGCAGCCCCTCCCTCGGCAGCAGCCTCTAATTGGGTGCACCGTCGAGACTTGTGGGGGTCTCCGTGGCAGGCTGCAGGTTTGGTTGACCTGCTTTGCTGTCTTGCGGACTGTTTTCATCGCAGCCGGCTAGAAGCTGGGCAGCAGGGTGCTGCGTAAGCACCCAGAACTCTTAGTGGCCTGTTCGCAGGTGACCAGCACCCCGGCAAGCTGCCCGCAGACATTGTCTTTGTGGTCGAGGAGAAGCCGCACCCGACCTTTACAAGAGAAGGCAACGACCTCATATATACGCACAGGTGCGTGCTGGTGCGTTTGGTGCCACTGGCAGTTCCTCGGTCCGGCACTGCTAGGTTGTGCTGGTGGGTGGTGGCCGGGGCCCTGGCTCCGAGTATCCATAGGGGTGCCTTTGTAATTGGCCATGCCGCTCAAGCTATGTTAGCCAGCCGGCACAGTGATTCGGCCCATAGACCTACCTGCCTTTCGTTTAGTGCAGGGTTCCCCTGGTGGAGGCGCTGTGCGGCACGACAGTGCGGCTGACAACCCTGGATGGGCGGCAGCTACCCGTCCCCGTGCCCGAGGTGGTTTCTCCCCAGTTTGAGAAGGTTGTTGCTGGCGAGGGCATGCCCATCACCAAGCAACCCGGCCAGAAGGGCAACCTGCGGATTAAGTTCCACATCGCCTTCCCTCGCGTACTCTCAGACCAGCAGCGCGGGGCGCTGCAGCAGCTGCTGCCCCGGCAGTGAGCCGGGAGCTGGCTGGGACGGTGTTGCAGGTGTGCTGGGATTACGTTGTAAATGGCTTTCCCAGAGTGATATGGTGGCTTTGGGAAAGGGATGCAGCTGCAGGGGGTGGGCTAGAGCCCCTTTCGAGTGCATGGAGGTGCACCACCTGTACGGCGGCCGGTGCTCCGCAGCGGGTTAAGCGGTTAAGTGACAGCGGGGTTTTGCAGGCTGCCAACAGGTGACCGGCAGGGTAGGCCTGCATGAGAGGGGTTCCTTGCCAGAAGAAGTAGCTACGGACGAGGCACACACCCACAAGGAATGCGCCAAGGCGACAGGCCTTCAAAATAAACCCCTTACCTCTTGGTTGGTAGCAGACCCTTGGGTGTGCCTGAAGCGCCCAAGCCACTCCCTGTGACTACCTAACTTGCTGCAAGACGAGGTTGTATGACATTGTGCAGAAAACTTTCAAGTGCAAGTGCTAGTCTTCCTTGCTGGTGCACGCTTGTGATGCTCCAGCCTGGCAGCTGTTGGTAGCTTGGTTCTGCTTGCAGGTGTCCGCAGGCTTGGGTTGTGCGGCACACATTTGTCGCATGAATTGTCTTCCTTCTGTGCGGGATTTTTCACTCCTACGTTCCGCAGCCTTTGCATTTTATTTGCGTGTGGGTTTACCTACCTGGTACCTATGCGTGCCTTGCTTGGTGTGTCTTAATTGACCCCTCTTACTTCCTACAGCCCTGAGGGCTCATGCGATTGTTGTTGCGGGGGTGGCTTGTAATTCTGCGAAGCCCGTAGATTGGTCCCGCAGATTGGTAGACCCAGTGGTCGCCTAATGAGATTGTGAATGAGGCAGATTGTTCATCTGCATTATCAACAGCCCACAGCCAAGTCTGATTACCATGCACATATGTGCCAGGATGCCTGGCAGGGTTGCTTCACTGTTGCAGTGATAGCAGACAAGCCAAGGTACCACCATCAGGGACTATGGCAACGGTTGTTGGAGTACCGTGGTGGCACTCCTAGTGACTTTGATAAGCGACTGTGCGAGTGTCTGGTGGAGGTTTGCCTGCAAATTTTGCGGGGCATGAAAGCGCAAAATGAGCAACCCAGGAATATGTTGCATGTCCCATGTGTGTCTCCGTGTTCTGCAGCCCCTCTCCCCCCCTTATTCAGCACAACGACGCAGGACATCCCTGACCTACCCCCCCGCATTTCCTGACCTGTTTGTGCCCCTCACCGGAGCCTGCAGGTACAACTTTGTACGGACCGCCGAGCATGAGTGCACGCCCATGTCGCGCGCATACACGATGATCGTTGATACCAGGTTAAACCAAAAAACTTGGGGTATAAAGGGTTCGCGCACCTCCGGTCGCTGCGTGCAGTGGCTGCGCGCACGGGCTTGGCAGCGATGCAGGCCAGGGGAGGAATGTTTTCCGCTACTCTGGTAATCCTGGTACTCGCCAGTACCTCCGCTCGAGCCAATAGCTACCAGGTGCGGCGAGGAAGTGGATCATGCATCTGCCGCAGTCCCGGCCGACTGACCATGTAGTGACGGACTGCCAGTATAGCTGGGCAAACGCACACGCCTGGTCTCGTGGTTTGTAACTCGGATCACTTTAGTTCCCCTCGGGGCTTGGCGCATGTCGCTGGCTCGCTAACGCGCTGGTATGGGATTGCACCATGTGAAGCTCACTGTGTTGAGTGCACAGGCGGAGGAGAGCTGGGGAAAGGCATCGCTCCGTAGGGTCCTCCTCCAGGGCAGCGATGGCTTCGTCCCCTATGCCAACACTTACCTGCTAGGGAGAGATTTTGTCGAGATAACGAACACAACATCTGCCGCTTCCTGTGGTGCTTCCTGCGAGGAGTTAGGTGGCTCTAGTTGTAACCTGTACTCCTGGTGTGGGGCAACAAGAGGGTGAGTGTGCTGGGCCCATAGACACCGCTGTGGCGTGAGCTGCTGTGTTCAACCCCAGCTTTAGTCAAGCACTGCATTTCGCCTTGTGGGCAGGACCCTGCTGAACTGGACTGCCTCGTCTTCTGTAAGCACTTGGATACTGCGGGCTGTAAGTTGCAGGTTCATCTTCAGAGCTTGGCTGGTAGCAGGCTGGGCTGTTGGCTGGTTGCGGTTTCAGTACACTTCTTCCTGATCCTGCAAGGCTACAATGCTGTGACTATATCCCTGCTTGTGCCGCAGGTGCACTGCCTATGACTTCGGCGATGCCACCGGCCTTGGTACCCTACCCTTGGGAGCTTGCCTGCTCTCTTATGCTGGGGACAACAGTAGTGTAGCATATATCATAGCTGTCAGTAGCTGGACAGCCGGCAAGTCAGTGGAGGTGGAGACAGTGGAGCCCTTCACCCCCACCGAGGTTAGTGGCGTTGCCTGCAGGACAGGGTGGACCAACTGCTGTGGTTGTGTGGGTGCAAGGTGTTTTCCCGTACTCCAGGGTGTCTGCGCGTGTAATAGTGAGGGTCAAAGGAGGCGAACCCTTGCTTTGCAGGACTACCTGCCCCTTAACTACACCACCCAGAACAACACCCTCTACCTGGGACCCTCCCTGCTCAGCAGAACAAGGCTTCCAACAGAGGACAGCTGCATTGAAAAGTGCAGCGTCACGGCCGAGTGCAAGCTGTGGGCTTACTGCCCAAGCGATGCCACATCCGGGTGAGGACCCCTGCCACACCTTCTCTGCACCCATGCCATGGCGGGGATTGTCAGTGCGCGGTGATATTGCAGCATGAGCCATTGCCTGCGGTACAGGCTGTTTGCTCAGCCTACGAGCACTACTTGGTGTGTCTTGGCCTGCCTGACTGCCTGCTGCATCGCGTCGTCGCTCCGGGGCAGCAAGCTATTGTTCTCCTCAGCTGGTGTCAATCAAACCATCATGCAGGTGCCCTGTGGAGGCCTTTGGCAAGTATGACGCGGCTGTCCTACCAGCGACCACCTGCCTCCTGTCCTATGACAGCACCCCGGGCCGCTGGGCTACCCTGGTGGAGGCGGGTGACGGCGTGGCCTGGTCCGCTGGGTACTACTACTCTGAAGACGCCCCGGGCGGTGGGTGCTGGCTGGCTGCATGGGTCTGTGGGCAAAGTGGAGAGGGGATCGGGTGGCTTCCTTGTAGTGTGAGGCGCAGTGGCAGATCCAGGGATGGTTGCAGGGGCTGTTCCCGGTGAAGCAGTGCAGCTGGACTGCTTGCTGATGCCCTTATTAATCCACGGGGTATGGCATGTTAGGCTGCTGGATTGGTGCTGCTGTCCAGGCACAGCGATTACTGTACACTTTCTGGGCCTGCTGCAGGGCCCCCTCTTCCAGGAGCAAGCCCCGGGGCCTCACCCCAGCCTGGCCTTTCCCCTGGGGCATCCCCGTCCCCTCAATCATTGCCAGATCCCTTGTCCCCGCTTACCCCCGGGCAACCCCCTTCGCAGCTGCCGCCAGAGGGTGACTACCCCAGCCCTGGCGTCTCGCCAGCCCTCCCTACACCCAGCCCCGCCCTGCCCGCCTCTCCCATACCCAGCCCGGCTGGGCCTGTTCCCTCACCCAGCCCGACCCTGCCCGTGGCTTCACCTAGCCCAGCTGCCCCAATTGTGGCACCCAGCCCGGCCGGCCCAGTTCCTACACCCAGCCCAGCCACACCGGTTGTGACACCGAGCCCCGCGGTGCCACTTCCTTCCCCAAGTCCCGACGTGCCAGGCCCTGCAGCCAGCCCTATCCCGACGCCACTCCCCTCGCCACTTCCCCCGGCACCGCTTCCAGACTCGCCACTTCCCGCAAACCCCAGCCCAGAGGTGCTTGTCCCAAGTCCAGCCACGCCCACACCCACTCCTACACCCACGCCTACGCCTACGCCTACTCCCACCCCCACACCGACTCCCACAGTCAGTCCATCGCCGCCGGGTAAGCGCAAGACGAGGGGAAGTTTTGGTATTAACGGAGGAGCTACAGTGCGTGTGCAAGAAAGCATTGACTTCCCCATTGCCCACCTTGCTTGTTTAGCACTGTTGCTACTAACCGACGATCTTTGCCCGCACTGGAGCAGTACCCAACAACCGCACCCTGCCTTGTTTTTGATGCAGGCGACGTGCCAACCCCTGGGACGCCCCCAGGCTACGATGATGGAGGGGCTGACTACGGTGGTGACACGGTTGACTACGGCGATGACACCGTGGACTACGGCCCGTAATGCATTGTCGCACTGGCACTGGCACTGGCACTGGCACTGGCACTGGCACTGGCACTGGGGGATGTTTTGGTGAAGCCAAATTGGCTGGGCGGATGCGCCACCGCACCTAGTTCGTGAAGTCAGCCATCTTCACACATCCCGGTCTGTCTAGCTGATTGGGCCTTGGGTTTTGGTAGGCTGTCCGTCCACTGCATGTGGGTCGATGGAGTCGACATAACCGCAGAACTGCGCCATGCACTGCTTTTGTTGAGCTGATTAGCACTTGCAAAGTGGTGCCCGCCAAGCCTTAAATTGGTGGTGTGCAAGCAGGTCTTTCCCGAATGTGAATGCATGCAGCCAAATTGGCTAGCTGATGCCGAAGGAACCAACACAGCAAGAGGCTGTTTGCATGTCTTTTCCATTGGAAGTCAGTGCGGCAGGGTGTTTGCACCCGCCTTTGCAGAACAGGTTAGCTCGGCCACATTGGCTGGGTTTCAGATGGTCTTGGGTGGCATGGGGCATACCTCGGCTGTCTTGCCTTCCTGTCTGACACGCCTGGGTGCCTGGAGCTAGGAACAAGCAAGTGGCTGACCGCAAGCTAATGGTGTGACTTGTTCACTAGCAAGTGTCTAATAGGTGGCTGGAAAGGTTATATGTGTTGGCTAGGCAATGATGTGCTTGAAGGGTGGACGGTGGCTGCTTTTGCTGACGGGATTGACAAGACCGGTCTTGTTTACGGTACTGTATGCGAGGATGGCAATTTTGATTGTTGAGCCCTAGTACCAGGAGAGTGTTGACTTGCAGATACTAAACGGTTTGTGGTCGTGGTGACAGAACAACTAAATACCAGGAACGACTTGCAGGATTGTGCAGCTGGAGGTGTAGAATTGTTTTTGATCCAGGTGTATCTCAGATCTGATATGACGTGCGGAGGATGCTACTTTATGGGTTGCCCAGGCCTTGATGCTTGCCTTGCTGGGGTGTCAGGTGGTGGCCCCCAGGACACTCACTGTCAAGTCAAGTTTTAAAGTAGAGTGATGGACCTACATAGGAGGCCTACGAGTGCCAGTGGAAGGTACTAGATCTGCTTTGCTAGACATGCCACCCCTTCCATCCCTGATCCTAGCCCTGCAACACCACAGATGCGGAACTCCCATACATACCCCGAAGACAGCTGACCCATGCGATCGCACTAGCTTCTAGGGAGGTCACAGCTACAAACCTCTAGCCATTGTCCAGCACCTTTGGAACCTAGAAATCCTTCCACACTGGGATGCCCTTGCAATGAGCTGCGGACCACCACCTGGCTTTATGACAAAGCTAAGCTGGTCTGTAATTTCCTACCATACCTCTCACTTTCAACTACCTGACAATGTTACCACTCTGCCTGCATGAAGCGAGTGCTGCCGAGGGGGCCACACGCGAAATGAACCCCTGACGAAGCGCTGCTGGGCGGGCTGGCCGCCTCCTAGCCATCACCTCCCCCAGCAGGCTGCCTGCGCCCTCGTGGCACCCCCCTGGCCCGGGGGCTCTGCACTTCGGGCTCCTCCTGCTTCACCTGCTGGGTACAAACACAGAATGTCCCATAATGGACCAGGCAGGGAGGTACCGGGTGCATGCCTTACAACAAATCCACTTGTGCAGCCATGGTCTCCCTTGACCCAGCCCTACCTGCCCAATAAGTGATCTACTCCTGGTATGTACTCCAGCTGATCACAATATGGCCTGGATCCCTCACCAAACTCGCCTTTGTACCAGCCCCCAACCGGTCTCTGCTGTCACACATCGCTACCAACTATCCATCCACCAGGGCCAAGCCTTGCCAGCACTATACGTGCTAGGAGCACCGCCAGCCATACCTTGACGTCTTCGGCCTGCTGCGCCTGCTGGCCTCTGCCCGCCACGCTGGCGTCCACATCCATGGCTGCAGCCCCATTCTCTCCCCCGCCGCCACCGTCTGGCCGTGCCGCGTGAGCAGCACCCACGCCTGGGGCCCGCGGCCACTGCGGCAGCGGGTCATCGCTGCAAGCAGGCACAACAGATGCGGCTATTAGGGGAGCTGCATGGCGTATGTGCAGAGAGATTGGAGCGGCCACCTGACTTTTTTTTCAATGACGTACACTAAGACATCAACTATAGGACCCAAACCATCCCAACTGCACAAAGGCGGCAGGCACACCATACCACATCTTCAACAGCACCCCAGACCATGCAAGTCTTCACCTGACCATATAACCGGTCACCCTGACAGCCAGCCCAGCCCAGCTACTGTCAGTCTTCACCAGTCCCCTCTCCCAAGTCCTCGCTGTAGTTCTGGGCTGCTCTCGACCCGCTGCGCTACTAACGCCAGCACAACGCTGCTGTGCTAGCCAGAAACTCTCCCCACCCACCCACCCACCCACCCTGCGCCGCTGCCTCGCCTCCTCACCAGAGTAGCTGCAGCAGCTCATGGCTGCCACCACCACCCTACCGACCCCGCCGGCACACACACATTGCAGCGGCGCAAACATCATCCCCTCCCCTCCCTCTACCAAAAGACACACGCCCTCCACCTCCACCACCCCACCTGCACACCCACCTGAGCAAGTGGTCTAGGTCCGGGCTGCACATCAGACGCTTGGCTACGCCCGACAGCATGACACAATGCCGCGCCTGGGGGTTGACCACAGCCACGTCCTGGCGGTAGTGGCAGGGCACCCCTGGGGCAACATCTAAGAGCACCTCGCCTATCTGCAGCTCGCTGGGAAGGCGCAGCTAGTCAGCATGCGATGGTGTGGTTTTTGTGAAAGGGATTCCCAAGCCCAAAGGCCACTCTGATAGCTGTGAAGATAAACACATCAGAAGTGAGATATCCATACTGTACAATCCAACATGCAATGGCAGCCAGCCAGCCAATAGATCATGGAGCAGGCCAGCAGGAGGGCGAGCAGCAGCAGGCAGTCCAAATGCGCCGACTGCACAACACCCTGCCGGTTTTAAGTGCCTGGCGTTAGCACAGTAACGGCAGTGACGCGCCCACCCTGGCCGCCCCCCAAGCAGCAGCATCAGCTACCCAGTTGCAGCCATAGCATGCATCCATAGCCGCCGGCTCTGTCAACCCTTGCTACCCACGCCACTACCCGCGGCCGGACCTGCAGCTTGACCGCCCCGCTCTCAAACACGAGCAGCTTGCCCACGCGGCAGGGCGGCAGCTGCGACAGCTGCGCCGGCCGGCCGTCCAGCACCGCGCCGCCCGGCCCCGCGGCGCCCACCGGTATGGGCAGCGCCGCCGGCAGCTGGAGCAGCATCAGCTGGCCGTTGGCCTCCTCACTGCGCAGGAAGGCCAGCTCCTGCAGCTGCTGCTGGCTGTCCTCCTGCATGGGACATAGGAGCGCGCCACGTCATTTGACACCAGCAGGGGCGGCAGGACACATCACTTTTGGTCGGGGCTGGAAGAGGAGCTGCCCTAGGCGTGCCAGGGGTGATGAGCAGAGCAGGCAGGCCTTGGAGGAGCGACTAACGGGGGCCGAGAAGCAGCTCCCAGGGTATTGTGCCCACAGGTTCACCCGGCGAGCGCGATACATGCCCGCCTTCCTTGCCCTCCATGAGTTACTCCATGAGCAGCTGACTAAGGCCTGCCCGGCAATCAAGCGCTCCTGGGAATGCACAAGGTCTCCATGCCACCAGGCATACTGCGCCACTGCCACCAGCATACTAAAAGACCCATGCACCAACACTGGCTGCCCCTAAAGCACTGTGCATGCACACCTCCTTGCAGCCCCGAGCACTCGTCTAAGAAACCATTATAGTAGCACTGAAATATCTTGAGGCAGGCATCCCAACTGCCATTGCGACCAGCAAGCAAATACGGAAAGGTGTCCACACAAGTCCGACACACCCACCGGGAGAGTGAGGATGTCTGGCGGCACTGGCCCCGCCCCCCGCGGCTCCTCCCTCACGCCTCCCATGCCCCCCGGGTCCCGCATGGGCAGGCTGGTGACGTAGTACTGGTGGTAGTTGAGGGGGTCCCGGGAGGCGGCATCCACGCCCTCCTCCTCGGAATCCGATTCCCGCCCACCCAACCGCCCGCCCTGCTGCTCCGACATCTCCTCATCTTTGATGCCGTCACCGTCCTCCAGGCCAGGCGACCTGCACCATGGGACAGCCCACGCTAGGATCCTGCTTGTGCAGCTCACAGGAGCCCTACTGACGCGATCTGCAGCATGGCAGGGCTGCAAACGGTATCGACTGCAAGGCAACTCAATCGTAGTCCCAGTAATCCTGGGCGACCCCTAGCTAGCAGGCACAGGGGCCGTCAACACAATTTGGGCGCTAAGGACAGCACTTGAGGGCCCCGGCAGCCAGGCACTCACTTGCCAGGCTGCCTGCTGCCCAGGGAACCGCCTCGGCCTGTGCTGGCGCTGCCGCCCCAGCTTACAGGCCCGCGCGGCCCCCTACGGCCCTGCACCTCTGCAACACCAGCAGGGAGGAGTAATTTAATATGACTGTATTATGGCTAACGGCACGAAGGGCAAACCGCACTAGAGGGGCAAACCGCATTAGAGGACACGAGCAATGACAATGAAGCCAAATCTCAAGCGCGCAAGGCCACGCCAAGTGAGTGGCAGGTGAGGTGAGAGGCAGCCAGATCGAGGTTCTCTTTACCAGTCTCCGGTGGTCGTACTGCTGCTAGCACTGTCTTAACACAGCCCCAGCAATGTTTTCACTCGCAGTGGGAGTCCTGCATCCTCGGCTTCATCACAAAGCAGGCTACTTGACGTCAACAGTGTGCCCCGCACGCACCTCCCGCCCCGCCGCCGAAGGTCGTGACCATGGAAGGGCCCCTACCCCCGGCATTGGGCCCGCCGCCCCGCCCTCTTCTCCGCTGCCAGGACGCCTCACTCTTTGCCTGCGCAAGGAGGATGCCCACGGGCAGTCTCGGGATAGGGGAAGCCCGGCCCACGCTTGTGCAGTCCCATTGCCATAGGCTTGCATGCACACACCCAGCAATGCAGGCACGCAGGCCTGGAAGGCAACCACACTAGGTAGTTTCTCGGTGAGGACCCTTCCTACCCCACAGCCTGCAATCACGGCCTGCCTGCACCGCCCAACAGGCAAGCCCCGGCCGGGGTAGCCCCAGCCTCCGTGGTAGAGCTGCCACACTCAGCAAACATGCCCGGGGACGACTCACAGCCTTCATAAGGTCCTCAAAGGCCTCCTCCGACTTGCTGACACTGATGCTGGTGATGTCGGTGGACTGGCTCTCCTCCGCCTTCTTCGCGCGGGCAAAGTTGGTGGGCAGGAAGCGCATCTGCGGCCAGCACGCCAGCCAGCCACACACGGCGCGGGTCGGGCAGCAGGGTTAGCAAGGCTTATGCCGCGCCCAAGGGACCCCTGCGGCCTCTTCTCCCCTGGAAGCCTCCAGGCGTCGTGGAAGCTGACCAAAGGGTGCAGCTGAAAATACCGACGTGAAGCCAGGCTGCGAGCAAAGAGTGCGGGCCCTGGCGCCGGTTCATGCGAGGCGCCCGTAGGGCAAGTCTCCTGGAAGCCGTGGCAGAGGAAGGGCAGCACACCTTTCTGGGGCCCGCGGCCGCACCGGCTGCAGCAGGCTGTGTTGACGGCCCAGGACCATCAGCTGCTGCAGCCACTGCGGAGCCACCACCGACGCCAGCGGCGGTGCCTGTGCCTCGCAGGCTCCCTGTAGTAAAGCAGAACACACGCTGAGCCGACTGTGTTTTATGGTTAGCACTGCCAACTGCCGGACGAAACTGCTAGTCAGCGTGGGAGGGTTAGGAACACATGGGGTGGCCCACCTAGGCGGCCATCAGGGCGACCAAGACCAGTGTTCAGCCCCCCTAGCCGCTTTGAGGGGGGCTTCTTCTCCTGGTCGCCCATACCAGCGAGAGCTGCGGAAGCGGCAAGAGTGCAGCTACTAGGTCAAGTACTGCCGAAGGAGGTGCGCCTGTCTCTCTGGGAGACTCAGCCAAGTAGCTCAAGCGACCATTTAAGACGCATGCAGTGGTCAAGTCATGATGGCATATTTCTCCAACATGCTCTATGTAAGTCAAGATGAAACCAAAGACAACACAATTGGGCTCTAATGTCTAATGTCGAAGGCGCAAGTGAACAAATTTTGCATGGGCGGGAATCACCTTGGACGGCCTCTCCAGTGCAGCCAGAAGAGCCCCGAGGTAGCTCGCATTAACCAGATGATGACTTCACGTCTACAAACGTACAATTCAGAGCCGCTCAGTAAATCCAATTGCCGGGCAGGCTGCCAGGCATCCTACTTACAGATCAGTCTGCATGACTTGTATTCGATCCCAGCCTGTGCCCAACTCGTGCACCACATAGTTGAGTCGCAGCACTGTTCCAAGGAGTAAAAGCAAGCGAGCAAAGAGTAGTAAGCACAGCACGCCTGCAGAGGCTGCAGCTGCCACACTGCCCAGGTCACCATATGTGCGATATGCACCACCAAATGACTGGAGCCACCACACATATCATATGGGAACTCTGGACTAGAAACCACACCTGGTAGCACAAAACTTGCTTGTGACCATTATTCCTATGTCACGCAGCCCAAGCTTTTGGTACAAAAAAGGTGCCCAAACTGTGGGTCGCATATAAATACTAGAAAGTGCCAGTAGTGGCTGCTACTGCAGTGCAGACAAATAAGAAACCTTAACTAGCGGGCACCAGTGGCTGCAGCGTAGCTATTCCCCTATTCATTTGTGCCACCATTTGCTCAATGGCTGCATGCACCCCTGCCCGCACCGGCGGCCCCTCAATAAATTTGAACCTGCCTTCCTGGAAGGACGGCGGTGGCAGAATGGGCTGCAGCTGAGTCACATTGTCCGGGTGAGCGTAGAACCGCTTGTCAAACTGCCACACCCGCTGCTCAGTGGCCGGGTCCAGGTAGATGGTGCACAGCGTGTAGTGAAAGGCGTGCGCAGCGCCCAGCGCAGAGTCCTTGGGCAGCTCTGTTATGAAGGGTCCGGCAGGCGCATGCGAGAGGCTGAGTGCCAGCCGCAGCAGGGCCACCGCGGCGGAGAAGGCGTGCATTTCACGCACCCAGCCTAGCTCCTCCTTCATGCCCTCATCAGCCTCTATCACCGCGGTCAGCCGCTCCCACTCGGGCACCAGCTGCACCCAGAATCAGCAGAGAGAGCGCCAAACACCTGTCAGAAGCTGCTGCTTGCTTCAGGCCAGGCTTTGCTAAGGCGGGGCGGGGCGGGGGGGGGGGGGGTCGTACATAGGAGCACCGGCCCCCCAAAAACTAATCCTAAAAACTAAAAATTGACGAGTGCTTGGGCACATGGTGCTACTTTCAACCCCAAGTTTGTGTCCGACTGAGTGTACAACCTGCTGGCGCACCTTCTCCCACACCGCCCTCCGCAGCAGCACTGGAGCAGGGCCCGTCCTGGGGACGTCTCCAATGGGGCCAGCCGACTCTGGATACAGCTTCCTCATGGACTCCTGAGCACAAGTGAAGAGAAGCTGTGCTGTGATATGCGAGTTCTTGAGAGATCATTGCACCATGTTGCACAGCACCTGCAAGGTTCTCCTGGTTCGCCAAGGTGGGCTGCCTTTGGCAAGTGACTGATATAAAACATTCACATGAGCAGTTGCCCACGTGCTTCACCGCAGCTCAACTGGTCACGGCACACATCCCTTGGGAGAATCGCCTGTCAGCTCACCGGATGAGCAGTAGGTTGAATATAGTCAAAGAAGAAACCCCAGCCATCCGTCTGAAGGTCAGTGGGCGTGGGCAGCTCCAGGGGTTTCATAAATACATAGTCGCTCTCAATGACATACAGCCATTCGCCCTGCAATACCGCAAAGCCGAGACATTGTTTCAGTGCTGGGCAGATGCCAAGCGATGAGGAGTCCTTTGGCCTATACCCAGGTGTACTGGGCTTTCATACGTATCTCCAGTCGGTGTGCTGTTGCCCACTGCTACTTGTCTGTTTATGGCACCTGGTGCAGCGCACTCCACCGCCGGCTGTGGCGCCCTGTGTCAACACCATCTACCCAGACTAACTCAAAACTCAAACCACCTGCAGCATGCGACCAGGCAAACCGAGCGCACCTTGATGAGAGACGAGTCGCGCTGCGCTGCCTCTAAGAACTGCCGCACCGCGTTGGCTCGATCAGACACCGGGTACTCGCACCAGTTATCACAAGCAGGCTGCAGCGGGTTCGCCCTGAATGTTGGCACCTCGTCCATGAGCTCATCTGGGGAACCTCGATGCAGGACACGTGTGAAGCCTGTGTGTCGCTCGCCGCCCGGCATGCCCAGGGTCAGTTTGTAGGTCGCGTATGCAATGCGCATCCTGCAGGTCTGGCAGTGCAGGGTTGTAGGGCAGGTTGCAGGAGAGGGTGTTGTGTCCGAGCAGGAACGCTTCCTCGCGTGCATAGGCGCCCTAGTGCACATGTAGATCTCAGGTGAGTACTGGTCAGAGTACAGTGGTGGCTGGACCAATGGTAGGTACGTTTGCCCGAAACCACGGAGTGTGGTGAGTGGCACAAGAAGGCAGTGGCACTCACTGGTAGTTCTGGTAAGGCGAGCCGTTGCTGGGGCAGACGGTATGAATGCTGGTTGCCGCTGGTTGTCGCTTTTCCCCCAGCAGCCGACTACTTGCTCCCTCCTGTTCTGCAGCATGCGCTGGCTCACCACCCTCCTGCTGGGCTATCTGGCCCTGCTTCACAATAGCGTGTGCCGTGCCTGCAGCAGTAAGAGCACGCCTTAGTCTTGCTGCTGCTGCAAGCACTCTCTTGCACTTTCAGCTAAACCTGGCGTGCTTACTCATTATCATATGGCCCAACACCAGCCCTCCCAGGAAGCCCAGAACAGTGAAGGCAGCCAGCCGTGGCCATGTCACTGCTGCCCCGCGTGCTCTTGTGTAGAAGATGGCCATGCTGGGGCGGTGAGTGCCCAGCTACGCGTAGCTACGATACGCTCATGCCTGCATACAAGCTTGGCTTGTCTCAGTTGGCTTGTCTCAGGCCCACTCCTAGAAGTGATCAAACCCGACCAACGCGAGCCTTCGCCCTTTGCATTATAGACGAACCAATAGTTCGTTTTGAGAGATTAAGAGAGGAGGTTCACCTACCTGTGGGATAGTAAGGGCTGACTACATCGACTGCAGGGCGCACAGAGCTGTACGGTGACCAGCGCCCACCAGGCGTGCTTCAGGAGAAATTTCATACTGCCCAAAAACTTCCCTTACCTTATATCACAGTTGTTGAAGCTGAGTCGCCAAGACTAACACGATGAGTTTCCGACAGCCTGGCGAGACAAGGAAGGAGAGGGAGAGCTTCACGGCCATGCGGAAACTCGCTGGAGCTGCTAGCCCTAGCGCCAGCCGGGCTTCAGGTAGGCCCCACAGACCGCCATAGGATGCCCATTCTGCCAAGCACTGACCGGCCGGCTCTTGTTGCTGGTCTCCACCCCTGCGTGCAGTACGCTATGCTGGCGGGGCACCCAGCAGATATAGCCGTGGTTCCGTGCGGAACAGCGTGCGGCCTGGTCAGTCTGGCATGTCAGCGCTCAACGGTGTAGAAGGGGTAGCATACATCGATCAGGAGGGCAGAGACCGCACGCCCAAGCCGCTCCAAGGCACATCCAGGGCGCACACTAATCCACACAATCCCAGCATGGGTGGCGATACATTCGTTGGCTGGTCCAGTGAGGGGCCTGATGCATTTGCCAGCTCGAGCGCTGCTAGTGATCGAATGTCGTTCCAAGGGCAGCAGCAACTGGCCGGTCTAGCATCCCTAGCCACTTTCGACCTTACTGATGCGCCCAAGGCGGGCCTGTCACGAAACAGTGTGGAGGGCAGCTGCCAGTCCTTGCCCATGCCGACAAGTGCAGACTTACCAGCCGCTCGCGACAGCACTGGCGAGGCACGAAACAGCGGCTCAGGCGCTAGCTCAAAAACGCATCCGAAAAAACCGCCGCAGCGTAATAGGGGTGCACAGTGTGAGCAAACGCCCTCAGTCAATCACTCCTGCCAAGCCTTGCCTTGGGAGCTGGCAGACAATGGTGAGCAAAGCGGAGGCTCAGCAAATGTGGACCCTGTTATAGCCGGAGCCACAGGAGGCACGCAAGCTGCGGATAATGGAGGACAGGATGGCGAAGGCGAGCAGGAGGCCATGCAAGCCATGGAGTCAGCACTGATGGAGCAGGACTCATATGCTGCTGGGGCCGGCCATGAGAGCCGTCTGCATCAAACAGACAGGGTCTCAAGGGCAGGTGGGTGCAGGGGTGCATGCTGGGGTGCCATGACTACGAGTCTCTGCACTTTGAACAGGTCACCCTGCAGGTTGACAGATTGGGCATGAACAAACATAGTACAAAGAGAAAGTGATTATGTTTCCAGTGCCACCCTGATTTTAGTATTCTTAATCTGCCGGACAGGATCCAGCATGGGCCGTCCATCCGGTAACTATGACCTAGACCGGCGGTCCACCAGCACATCAATGGGGCCAGATTCATTCTCAGAGAGGGCATCCAGGGCTTCCGTGGCAAGCTATGCCACCTTCATGGGTGGTCAGAGCTTCAAAATGCCACATGGCAGCATGGGGACCAGCCGCGCCGGCTCTGTTATGATGACAGGTACATCTTGCTGGCAGTATTGCATCCAGAACCAGCTAGGTAATCTCATTCAATGCCTGTGGGTAGTATGCAGCTATTGCTGCTGAAGAAATGAGAGTGCAAACCCTGCTGCATGTAGTACTGCTTTGCTTACAACGTGGCAACATGGCACTATCTACAAGGCAATTGGCTGTGCAGGTTACAGGCAACATTCGCCAAGCCCTGTGTCGGCGGCTGAGGCAGCAGCGGAGGCAGCACGGCGAGTCAAGGCGGAACAGCAGCGCGCCGTGGCACGCCTGCCCAACATACAGTCGCACCTGCGCAGCGTGGAGAAGTTGGTTGCACAGAATGCCTACCAGGCGGAGGTTGCACAGTGCATGCATGTCAAGCTGTGCACTGGCACGTGTGCAGAGGCACCAGCAGGGGATTCCAACCGTGCAGGGGATAAGTGTCAAGGGCAGCTGGACCGGTTGGCTAGCATCCAACAGTCCATCAGCTTGGTCATAGAAGACTCAACGCAAGTCACTGCCTTAGCCAGCAGTAGCAAGGCTGCCGGCGGTGGTGCTGAGCCCCAGGCGGTGTGGCAGTGGAAGTGCGAGAGCACCGAGGAGCTCCCAGTGTCATGCATGTCCTGGAACAAGGTGATGGCTTCACTCCCACTGCACAGTGATATTGGGTGCAGTGTTTGTTGGTGATGAGGGTGGCAGGTCTTGTGAACTTGAGCTTGGACTGGTTAGTCTTCTGGCCCTTCCTAACAGCGAAAGCTCCTTTCAGGATGCTGCTATATCACTAGTTTGCCTAAGTTCCTCAACATGCAGTAATATGCCCGACAGCGACCTTGCACTTGCATTTGCAGGTTGACACCAACCTCTTGGCTGTGGGCTTTGGCCAGCTTGAGTACTTAGTGGCGGCCAAAGGCATGATAGCCTTCTACTCCCTGCGCAACCCAGGCAACCCAATATGGCACTTCTCCACCCCTTGTGGTGTCAGTGCGCTTGATTTCAGCGGCAAGGCTGGCAGCTTGCTGGCAGTTGGCATGTTTGATGGCAGTGTGGCACTCTATGATGTGCGGGCTAGGAGCGTTGTTCCCATCGCCCGAGTGGCGCCTGTAGGGTATGTCTGGGCTCCTCTTGCTGTCCCTCTTGGTCCAAACTTCTGCATCCTCTCTTGCGTGCGTAATACCATGCATGCGTCGTTCATCTGTCTGTACTAATGCCCTTCTGCTGAATGTCTCGCAATTGAATGCCAGCCTGTCCTGGGCAGACAGAAGTGAGCTTCCTTTTGCCAGAAAGTACCCCTGCGAAGCAGCAATGCATCCCCAGATGCTGAGCACATCCCAGGTGCTGTGGTCTGCTGTCTGCAGGCCTGATGGATCTGGGGGCCATGCGGAACCAGTGTGGGCCTTGAGGTATGTAAGCAGTGGTAACAACGAAGGGGACGAGATGCTAGTCTCTACCTCTACTGATGGCCGGGTGCTGGCCTGGAAGCACACACAATCACTGGAGCCCTACGAGCTGATGCGGTTAAAGCGGCCAGTGGCCCAGCGGCGGGTGGCGGCAGGGGCAGCAGCAGAGCAGGCGAAGAAGGTGTGCTGCTAATATAATAGAACGTTTCATTTACATGCAGCAGTCATCACTATCTCAACCTCAGGCTTTGTGTCATGCTGCCCAAGCACCCCATGTCATATTACCTAAGCACCCCTAACCTGGTTTGGAAGATGGCCAGGAGACCAAGCGTGTGCCTCTCTCTGTGTGTCTGCCCACAGGAGACAGGCCAGGGTGCTGCTGTGCACACAGAAGGCCTACTTGGGCGGCTGGCAGGTGGCACCTGCTTTGACTTCAGTCCGGCTGACTCCCGCACTTACCTAGTAGGCACCGAGGAAGGGTTGGTTCACAAGTGCTCCACTGTCTTCACTGAGCAATTCATCCAGACCTACCCGGCCCACTCGGCGCCAGTGTACCAGGTGGGGCTGCGTTGTCAGTTTCTGGGTGCCCCCCTTGTCGCTTGCCTGCACAGCCGCGAATAGCTCGAGTATACATCCCAAATGCATCAAGCTGTGCTCTAGTGGAACATCTATATGAGATGGAGAGAGGCTTTCACTAAGGGATTTGGTGACTGCCTGTTGGACATACCCACCACCCTCCTGCCTCCCGCCCCTGCAGGTGCGGTGGAGTCCCTTCCGTCCCAGTTGCTTCCTCACTGCCAGCGCAGACTGGACGCTGCGACTTTGGGCAGATGGCCAGCCAACCTCGCTCTGGACCTTCCAAGTAGCCAATGCCAAAAACGAAATCAATGCCGTGGAATGGTGCCCGTACAACAGCACCGTGTTTGCTGCAGCGGCCGGCAACACGTTGCAGCTGTGGGACTTGGAGCACTCTGTCCTGAGGTGAGTACAGTGGTCATAACAGTACAGGCAACTGGTTGCCAACTGGGAATACGGGCCAGGCAGTTACGGTCGCGACGCATGAGGGCAGTCCTGACTGCCTAAATATCAATGCGGCAAGTATGGACCGGTGGGTTAGCAAACCTGGCCCTGGCAGGACGCTGTTTGGGAATGCTATCATTTGCTGCATGTCAACCCTTTGAACATCAGGGATCAGCACCACCTTCGAATGAGCGCTGCAGATCAGTATGTGTGCTGGACTGCACGACATTCCAGGAGACTATTATTGCAGTACCATGGTGCTGCCCACCTCCATGCAGGCCAAAGGCATCAATAACCCGGTATGGAGTCAGGCTCACTTCGCTGTGCTTCTGCCCAGAAGCGCCCATGCTGCTGTGCGGTGCTGACGATGGGACAACCACTGCATACAGCATGGCGGCTATCTACAAGCAGCAAGCCAGCGCAGCACAGGAGGCGGAGCGGCTGGACGCTGTGCTGCAGACCTCTGTTTACCACAACTGAGTGTGGTTCTACAATAGTTGTGTGCCTAAGGGGCGAGAGCACAGAGGGAAGAGATGCATGTACAAAAGTGGTTAGGGACGGTGTAATCACTCCCTGTCGAAGGGCGGGCGGGCCACTGACGGAGCAGCAAAAGCGGGAGCAAGCGCTGATGACGTTTCCAACTTGCACAGGAGACTAATGTAGTGCGCCAGTTGGCTGCACAGCCATGGGTGGCTAGCTGGGAATGTGAGGCTAAGTTTGCCTTCGGTGCATAGATCTTGCCTGGAGCGGCATTGGGAATTAGGGGGGCCATGCTGAGATATAGACAGTTGGCACGGATCCCCCCTTGTAAGTGCCAGAGCCATCAAGCACTCTCCAGGGTTGGTATAGTGGTAAATGGTAGGGTAGCAGAGCGGGGCTGCTGCAATCAGGCGTGAGTAGGAATCCCTGTTTCTGTCAGGCTCCAGCATGTCATCCATACTGAGTGCACAATACCTTGTAAATGCTCACCAAACAAATGTGTCCAGCCAAGACGGTCATTGATTGTTTTAAACTCATCCGTAGTTCCGAGGTTAGATCAGCTGTTGGACACCTCTTCACAGGGAGCCCTGGTAGCACTTGAGCGGCTTGGCTTTACATGTGTTCTGAAAGCGGAATGCCATTATCACCATGCATCGCCGAGCCGTAGCTGCTCTTCTGTCCACTGATGAAGCTTAGCGCTTCTTGGCGACACCCACGGTCTTGCCGCGGCGGCCGGTTGTCTTGGTGTGCTGGCCGCGCACGGTCAGGCCCCAGTAGTGACGCAAACCGCGGTGGTTCCTGCAGAAATGGGGGGCGTCCCAGATGCCTTATGGAACCCAAGCCACGTCTGACTTGTTGAAGTGGCTTATGGTGGTATTCCAACATATGCTGCAGACAGCCATGCAGAACTGGTCTCCACGTGCAATTGCACTGCAGTACGCGGCCCATGCCTGCCACCCCTTCAAACGATGAGGTAGCAGACAACCCACTGCGATCCCAAAGCACACCTGATCTTCTTAAGCCGCTCCAAATCATCGCGCAGCTTGGTGTCCAGGGCGGAGGAGGTCGTCTGCAGCCAGCAAGCACACAGCAGGTCGCTAAGGCATGGCCCGAGCCGCCAGGGCGCTGTAAGGTCTTGGACATTACTGGAATAGGAGGCACTGATGAGGTATCTACATGGCCAGGAGCAATTCACCAAAAGGAAGCCTCTGCCCTCAAGTCGTGCGCCCAGCACCGCTCCATTGCCAGTCTCTTCCAAAGTGCCCATGGCGGCTCCCCCGCATCTAGCAAAAACACCAACCGCAATCCTTGAGGCTTCATCTACTCCCCGGGTGCGCGCACCATCAGCTCAGCCAGGTACCGAACAAATTTGCACGGCCCGCTGCCTACTGCTAGCCACACAGCGTGCCGCTGCTCTAACCCCACACCAACCCCATAATCTAGAGCTGCTAGGTCTGCCTAGCGCCCGCGGGGCCCATGCGGCCGCGCTTGCCATCGTGCGCACCTGGCTGAAGCGGCCGTCGCGGATGTCCTTCTGCCTATTGAGGAACCAGTCGGGCACCTTGTAGGCGCGGGGGTTGGCCACAATGGTCATGATGCTCTCCAGCTCCTCGGGGCTCAGCTCACCAGCCCTACACAGCGCAGCCTTGCACACCCTGGGCAAGCAGTCCACTTGACCCAGCTAGGGGGGAAACACACACACCCCAAAAGGTCCACCTGCTCTCCGGCTGCGATGGCTACGCTCAACAGCTCTGCACGGCATATTGGGAGCCGACACCATCAGAAGCGGAAAGGGCCGCATAGAGGCATGAAGGCGTTGGGAGTGCATGCTGCAGCTGTCACGCTTAACGCGCCCAGCGTACTACAGTAACAAAGGGTAAGGGTAACTGGTCCTAGGCCCCCTCTATCGGCCGACAATCTTTTCTAAACAGTCTTGAGCTGGCCCCTGTACGCTCCAGCAGGCGTGGGGTTCATTGTCCTGGGAACCTGTGAGCGCTTTGCTGGCAGGTGTCCCCTCACCCTTGCCGGGGCAATGCTACTGGCTTGCTGCGGAGTTACAAGCCAACTGCAAAGGCCCGCAGAGCCCCCATAGCCAGCCAAGCCCGCAGGAACTAGCCGGGCCTGACTCGGACAATTCCTCCTTCACCTCAGTTACCCAGCTCCACGCCAAGCGTCCCAGCTGGCCAAAGGCTGCGACACTCTACCCCATACTGGTATGAACACCAGCAACGAGCTCTGTGTGGGACTGGGAGCCACCACCTGCGCCCCCCTGATCGCCAGGCCGCTCACACGGGACGGCCTCAGCCACAACCAGGTGTGCGGCAACCAGCCGTGCCATGCCCCCCAGCTCACCTCTTGTTCAGGTCAACCTCCGCCTTCTTGCAGCAGATGTTTGAGAAGCGGCGACCAATACCCCTGCACGGCATGGAAGCCTGCCTTAGCCTGTGCCTGTAAGCCCCAAAACTCGCCACAGGCGCCCTCTCCCAAATCAAATTTGGCGACCTGGCAGGCCTGCCGACCTTGTACCCCTAGTGCTCTATGTTGGTGAGCAGGGCTGTCACGCTGGCTTGGAGCTCACCGCAGCTTGTCAAGACGGCCTGTCCATGCTCTATAGCAGGCGTTTCAAGCTGATAACCCTTCCTTTTACTGCACTGACCTGATGGCAGTCAGGGCGTACATAATCTTCTGCTTGCCATCGACGTTGGTGTTCAGCACACGCAGGATGTGCGTGAAGTTCTCGTTGGCCACCAAAGACTGCAAGGAAATCACACGGACCATGTTACAGCTTTTGAACGCCTCCCACGACTGGCACCACTTTGCATGACATGTGCAATCATAAACTCACCCCCATGCTGACAACCCCTGCTGCGACCACCGTCCAACAGAGGAGAAAGAGGGATGACAACCTCGCTCTGCAAGCTTGTGCGGCAGTATTGGCGGGAACTGGCCCCTGACCCGTCTGGGCAATGTGGAAGGGGACGTCAACAGCAAAAACTGTCAGCTGTTAGTGCTGGAATGCATGGTTTGATCAGCAGAAGCTCTTATAGTGCAGTGTAAGGAGGGCAGGCTTGCTTCTTGGAAGGCTTTCGGCTGCCTTACTGAGGGCACCTGCCTGGGCCTGTTACAAAGCTGAGGCAACCGAGAAGTTTGTGTCCTGCATGACAACTTGACACTGAGGATCCATAGGCTTTAGAAAGGCCTTTTTACCACAGTGACAGCAACTCAACTGAACAAGAACTGGGCTGGCAAGGCTGACGGCACATTCAACCGCCCTGGGGCCATGCATTGGTAGGCAGAGTCTACACAGCTACACCTACATCCCCACACCACACCTCGTTACACCACCACTGGTAAATCCATGTACCCACCACACCCAAAACAGCTCGTTATAACCCTGTGCCGACAACGCTAACCCTGGGCACTGACGCTGCCACCCTGCAGGAAAGCCAGCAGACACTCTGCCAAGCCTCCTATGACGGCAGCCAGCCTCAGAGCGGGTTTACTGGGCATAGATGCGGGCAGCCCTCTAGCAGTACACTGCTGGTCCTTATTTTGTGCCTTGGAAGTCCACGTTACCAGCCATGATGATACCTGCACGGCACCACAGTCGACTCTACCATAAGCTAACCCCGTTGACGCCGATGCAAACTATTAGCCGCCATCAGCCGCCATACGCTGTCCCTCTCTCAAGCATATACTCATGTACTCAGCAACACCGCACCGTGCTTCCCCTCTCACACACCTCAAACCCACATCCCAGCTCACCTATGATCACGCCGAAGAGACCAAGGGCGCTTGCAAAGATCTCGATGACAAGAATCTTCACGAAAAGGGTGCCGTTCGCCGCATCGGACAGTGCTGCACTGCTGCCCACGATACCCACGCTGAGCCTGTAGCACACCAAGCCAGGGAAGCAGGTCAGTCTTTGGGCCCCCACATGGCACAGAGCCACACATGAGCTTGCGTAGTAAACTATAATAAGGAGGGCTAGAAGACAACAACTAGGTAACATCTCAACAGCTCGCTGAGCGATGTCAGCTAGCTTCTATTATTGACAGTGCCGAGTACAGAAGCTTCTGCCTTTTCTATGCTTCTCTGCCCTGCTAGTTCAGTTGCAGCCGCTGCGTGCTGACGCATAACAACTTTAAGATTTATACTACGCATCCCTGCCAGCCTCCGCACAGAGCCAAAGCAGCACCCCACCGCCCATACCAGCACAACACATCCGGCTCATCTTGAGCTCCCAAGCCTCGCATCTTCCCCTTCGCTGCCCAAACACTGAACCACCTTCTGCCAGCTGGCAACCCCTACCGTCGCCCACGCTTTCCTCACCCGCACGCCAGGTTTGCCCAGCCAGTCACAGAGCCGGCCCCCAGCACAGCATATCCGCCGGCGGCCGCTGCCAGGGAGTAGGAGCCGTCAGCGTTTGGTTTCACAGCGTCAACCTTGGTCTGGAGGATGATGGCCACGATCACGCCATAAATGGCCACCGCCTCACAAAAGATAATGCTGCAGCAGTGGCAAAGAGAGAGCCATAAGCAAGCTGCAGCTCCGCATCCAGGTGAGCCGCAGTGGCGTCTGTGATAAGAGTAGGTAACTATCCATGTGCCCCCTTGACGACCGTCCTTATACTTGCGTCTGCGTAGTACGGCTGCAGACCTGCAAAACCTGGCACAGCCTCGGCAAGCAAGGCAGCCATCTTGTTGAGGCACTTGCATGCAGCCGACGGGCCAGACATCCTGCACCTGCAGCTGCCCTGCTTTGGGCGCTGTCCTACACCAACCTGATAAGGTTCTTGCTGGTGATGCGCGGCTCTCGAATAGCGGCACCCAATAAGCTGCTCCCTGTAACAAGCACCAGCACATCCACAGATTATCCTAGCTGCCTGTACACAAGAGGCGGCAAGGGCTGAAAACCCACGCGTCAGAGAGCCCCTGGTAAACAGCAGCAGCAGGCAGCAACCTAGCACGTACACTGCTACCTGCAAGCCGTCCCTTGCGGTGCTGCTGCCCACCTGTGATGAAGATGCCCCATGCGGCGCCCACGATGGAGAGGCCGACGCACAGGCTCACCCCCAGCGCCGCCCAAAAGTAGGGGCTGCAAGGCAGAGGCCTCCCACTTTGTAATTGCCTGTCTGCCTGTCGCCACTTCTCAGCAAGCTCCCTTGGCAATGGGAAGCAGGCAGGCAGACCCGTGCAGGCAGACCACACAGCGGGGCACCTGATGTTGCTGAAGAGGAACAGCAGGTAGTTCCAGTTTTCTAAAGTAAACAGCCAGCCGGCAGTGCTGGCGGTCATGGTGGCCCCTCTGCTGGCTCCTTGGCTTGCTAGATGGGGGATTCACTACTCCAAGGGCTGGGCGTACTCGCGCTCCCACCAAACCCGCCGCTTCAACAGTGTGATCTGTCACTCCTGTCGCTTGTTGTGGTTCAAAGCCAAGCTCCACTGCACCCCACGCTGGCTGAGCTGATCAGGGGAGGTCAGTTTGGCAACCCGTCGTTCCTGCTGTAAACCTGGCAGTATTGACACCGGTACCTCACGGACTACGGCCCATCAATGAAAATGCTTCACCAGGTGAGCGAACGAGGCAGAAGCGGGAAACCGTGTCTTAACTCTGTTTGATCAATTAGCCAGCCTAGTACGCCTTCTTTGCATTAGAGAGCCTGACTCGACACTCATTTAGTGCCCCTGTTTTGGCGTCGACGGCGATCAACTCTCATCCATGACGCACCTCGTTTAAAGGGGACCGCTGTCCCCAGGGCTGCAGGCATGGCCTATTTTGCCTTCGGTTGGCCCAAGGCACTGGCCACGGGAGCCGTCCCAGAAAGCGGGGAGGTGGTCCATGTGTCGCTGGGCGCAGACCTGCTGGTGATCGTGTTCCAGGGGGCCCTGCAAATATGGACTGGAGGCCAGCATCGGCTGAAGATCGGGGAACTTGTGCGCAGCCCAGCCTCGCTGCAGGAGGAAGGCCTGCACACCAGTGCCTTCTGGTGCCCTGGGAGGAAGTGCTTGGCGGCACTGGTAAGCTGCCCATGGCACAGTGCAATAGTTCCCCTGTTGCGGCAGCAGGCCGTGTGGGCAGAAGCAGAGGTGCCACACTAGAAAAGCAGGCATCCGCCGGCGCCCTGGGACAAAGTGTTACCGTGCCCTCGGCCTGCAGACGGACAACAACCACCTTGTGTACTACGGGCTCTTCTCCGCCAAGGAGGCCTTGTGGCGCTACCCTGATGGGAGGGAGGTTAAAAAGGTTCGTCTCAGAGGCTGCCGCGGTGGAAGGAAACTCTTTTCGTATGCCTATATGTTACCTCCTGGCTGCGGATCCTCTGTACAAACCGGTCATTCTACCCATTCAGCCAAGTGCTCAGCAGTATTGAAAGCAGGGGGTGCATGACTGCCAGGTATGCTTATCAGCCGACCAGGAAGGCCAGCCGTTGTCACTACTTGTTGCAGACCACAAAACGACATCTGTGGGCAGCTGCTGGCTGTGCCTTTGCAGGGTTTCTTCCGCGTGCCAGCAAACTCACATAGTTGCCTGCTAAGCTTACGTATTTGTTGTTGTATCCCAGGTTAATATCTATCTCCAGAACAGCCTTCACCTGGACTATGGCTCGCCCTCGGCTCGCACTGTCGACCTGGCTGGTGATGGGAAGAGCGTGGTGGTCGTGCTGGCCAGCGGCGCGCTGCAGGTCTTCTCGTGGCAGGGCCAGGTAGGCACCCGGTCTTATATACATACCCGCTTCCACCCACTGGCAGAAAGAGCTGTCAGGTGAGGTGCGGGTGGCGGTGCCTGCGTTTGCTGGGGCCAGGGATGGGTATGTGGCTTCATGGAGAAAGTGAAGGCAGGTCCTGGTTTGGGTCCTGCACTGCTGGGGTGGCGCAGAGTGCAAGTCGCAGCGTCTCTGTTGCAAGTGACCAAGGTTGCTGAGAGACGCTCAGGGTCCCACTGCTTGTGCCGCCCTGCAGCTGCGCGGTCAGTACAACCCCTTCACAGCAGCTTTGGAGGGCAGCCGTGGCCGCATGCACCGCGCACGGTCAGCCATGGCCACAGCCGCATCCGGCGCCCTGCGCCGCGCCAGCGGCAGCTCAGCCTCACAAGGCTCATTTGCAGCAGCCATACTCGAGACGAGCGCGCAGGCTGCTGCGCCTGCCTCGGCTGCTGCCACGCCTGCCGCCGCGGCTGGGAGCGTCAGCGAGGGTGCCGTGCCTGGCCTGCCCAACGGCGCGGCCGGCAGGGCTTCTTCCAGCCAGGGGAATGGCACCATTGAAGCCGCGGCGGACAGCCTCGGCAGCCTCTTTGCGGGCGGTTGTGAGCCACTGCTGGAGTCCCCCATGCAGAGCGGGGACTGGACGCCGCTGCTGCCCACGCCCAGCGCCCTGCAGGAGGTGTCTGTGAGGGGGGTGCACTGGGCGCCTGCTGCCAGGCTGCTGGCGGTGGTGCTGGAGGACGGGCGCTGCGCGCTGTGCCGGACACCAGAGTCAGGCATCCAGCCGGTGGAGCAGGTGCGCGCACAGGGGCCTTGTTGGCCGTTGGGCTTGTCGAAAGACACTGTGGCAGGAGGAACAGGGGAGCAGTCTTGCTTCCTTTGGTCCAGTTTGGCTGCATCCACTGGCAACGTTGTGCCCTGGGTGCACGGGTCATTTGATATGTGGTGCCTTCCGTTGAAGCCCATGATTCTCGTCACGACTCGATGGTGCATTCAATCTTGCGCCGGATGTTGCCAGCCACCACTGAGGGACCCTTCCAACTGCTGCAGGTGCACTTTTTCCGGTGGGTCTACACCCCTGCCTCGCCATCCGTGGGGGCTGTTGCGGCAGCCATCAACCCCACCTCGCGGCTGCTGGCCCTGGGTCTCGCCCATGGCAGGGTGGCTATCTACTCCTTCAACTCCCTGCTCTCCCTGAGGCGCACCAACACTGCTGGTGCGACTGGGGTTGGCGGCCTAAGCCGCGTATCTCCCGGCGGCGCGCTCGGCAGCGCCGGCGGCAGCCTGCATGGCGGCAGCGCAGCGGCGGCCGCACTGGCGGCAGCGGCAGCTCCCGACCCGCTGAGGCTGCTGTCCCTCACGGACTGGGGGTACTCTAGCACTGTGACTGGCTCAGCAGCGGTGTTGCAGTGGAGCCCTGACGGGCGGGTGCTGGCGGTGGGGTATGGCCGGCGCGGCATGGCGGTGTGGACTCCCTCCGGCTGCCGCCTGATGTGCTCGCTGCGGCAGGCCGCGCCGGCCGGCGCGCCCACGACGCAGCGTGACGGGCAGCAGGCGGGCCAGGGAGGGCAGCAGCAGCAGCAGGGGACGGGCTGGCCTTCGGCCAGCAGCCCCCGTGGCAGCGGCGGGGCGGTCAGCCCGCTGGCGCCGCAGGTCCCCGGCTCGCTTGTTAGTCAGACCAGCATGCTGAACCCCCACACGCTGACTGGGGAGGCCGGAGTCTTGGAGGTGCGTGTTGGCTGCTGGCCAGGCGCAGCTTGCACGAGTGTGGCCAGCCCTCGTAACAGTGGTGACTAGCAGTCGGGAGGGTCTGCAGCTGCCTTGGGCAAGGCCGCTAAGCCTCTCTGGACGTACAGGGTGCAGGAACAGCTCAGTCCAAACCTGTGGTTCTGAAGGACGTGGCTGACACAGTTGGACATGGGCCTTAATACGCTGCTGTGCCGTGCTGCAGGACGCGCTGACTGCGCTGTGCTGGGGCGCGCAGGGCTACCAGCTCATGGTTGCCGAGGCGGGGCCCCCGGTGCGGGTGTGCGAGCAGGACTTTGCTCGGTTCATGGCAGGGCAGCACCGGGTGGCCTCGCAGCAGGCGCAGCAGGGGCGGGAGGGCGGGGCGGAGGAGGCGTGGCCCCGGCGGGGGCAGCAGGGGGTGCACGCGCTGCAGGTGAACTAGGGAATGTGTGGAACTGTAAGAGCCGCACCAGTTTGGGGGCAGCGTGTGCAGGCCTCGGGGCAGCTGCTTTGCTTGGCAAGCTGCCCTGGTAATGGAGATTTCTCGGGGGGGACTGAGCCTTGCGGGGAGTCCTCCAAGGCTCAGTGGAGCGGCTGAGTGATCATTACACAGGCTTGCCTAGCACCGAGTATCTCCTGGCCTACGCCAGTCCGTCCTCTGTCCTGAACAAGGGGCATCTGCTCCGGAACTCCCTCAACCACACCATGCAATAAGCCCACAGCATGCGCCCGCCTGCAGGCAGCTGACCGGCTGTTGCTGGTCACTGAGAGCACCCCGCTCCAGAACCCGTCCCTTGCCATGCCGGCCGCCGCTGGCGGCGCCGCTGCTGAGGCCTCCCAGCGGCCGGACCTCATCCTGCAGCATGTCAGGGTGCCGCAGCAGTACATAGAGCCCAACTACCCGGTGGTGAGTTGGCTATACCGCAGACGTGCGGAGGGATGGGGGAAGCGTCTTTGCCGCCTGCTTGGAGCTGCGCTTGACCTACATGTTGGGTTAGGGTGTGACATGCCGTTCTCCCATTACAACGGTAATGGGAGATGCAGGCAGGCAGGCAGGCATGGGGCCGGCCTTAAGTTGGGTTTAGTCAGTAGTCACCAGCCATCTAAGCTTCCTCTTATCACTGCCAGTCACTTTGGTCAATCACAGCACCAAGCGCTTTCCTGGAGGAGATGAAAAAGTAAGGTGGCCCAACTTGACCTCATGCTGACATTTCACGTCCTGACTGCTGCAGTTGCATGCTGCGATAAGCCAAGACCGTGGCGACATTGCGGTGGCAGGCACGCGGGGCCTGGCAGTGTATGCCCGCCGCGCGCAGCGGTGGCGCATGTTTGGTGACGTGGCGCAGGAGCGACAGCTGCGGGTGCGGGGACCTGACAGCTGGCTGGAGGGCTAGGCGCGGTGCATGTGCTGTGTTGGGGGTAGACGGGATGGTCGCGAGTTCATGTCAGGGGGTAAGGGTAAAAGAGTGTTCCAGGTTTGGCACTGTTGTCGTTGCCTGTGCTCCCTTGCCTGGGGCAACTGGTTGATGTGCCATGCCAACCCAGGCCAGCCTGGAAAGGGGGTCCCGTTGCCTGCCTGGTATGCTCTGGGGCGGCTCGGACTGTCTCACGAGAAATGCTTCGACCTTGTAGAGTGGTCTACTCCGTGCAGGTGCAGCGCCTGGTGTGGCTGCCTGGCGGCATTGTGGCGGTGTGCGCCCACTGGGACACAAAGGAAGGCGGCGGTTCGCCCTACCTGCTGCTCTACCCGCGTCACCACCTGGACAACGCCTCGCTCCTGGCCAGAGCGCAGCTCCCGCAGGTGGGCAACAGCGGGTGCTCTGCCCTCCCAGAAGTGCTGACATTTAGCGCCGTGTACCTGGGTAGTGTGAGCAAGCCACCCAAGCCTTGCTCTTCATGCCATCCCATGGCGCCAAGGCAGTGGCCGGGATGGGGCCCTGCTTGTCCCTGCGCCGTTTGTTTTTTCTTTCAAGCCATTTCTGCTGGACTATCCTGCCGGCCAAAGGTAGTAGCCTGCCTTCAGAGATGTAACATGCATTGTCTATTCGTCATGGGACACCTGGCCCCGTCCAGTATGGCTCATCCTCCCTGCCTCACTTGGCTGCAGATGCCCGCTGCGGCAGACTGCGCCGGTTCCTGCTTGCTGCTGGCCTTTGCCCCGCTGGAGCTGCGGGTAGTGAGGGTTGAGCTGGAGAGAGCAGCCACTGCAGGGCCGCCGGCAGGCAGCGGCGCCGGTGGGGGTGGGGACGCCAGGCAGCCGCCGCTGACGGCACGGCTGACCACGCTGCGAGAGCTGTCCATCCACGGGCTCAGCAGCCCGTTGCAGGTACCCACCCCCAGCTTACCCCTCTGGCCTGCCTGCCTGCTTGGCTTGGTTTATAATAGTGGGTGGGCGGGATTGCGCGTACAGCTGGATGTAGGTTCGCTTTGCCGTCAGGCTGCTCACCACTAGCTAGGAAGGGGCGCGAAGTACGACACAGCCATAGCTGGAGTTCTGAAGGTTAGGCCTATGTTGTCTGTGTGTATGATGCCAAATAGTGGCCTGCCTGTTGCTGGTGCTGACGGTCACATGGATGCAAGGCATGCAAGGTGATTATGCTGCAGGAGATAGCCCTAGTAGAGCCTGAGGTTAGCTTAGGGCCGGCAACCTTAAGTGGGTCTGACGCGATAGAAGCAGCAGCAGCAGCAGCAGCCACCCAAGCAGCCCCCCTGCTTGCGTTTGCAAGCAGTGAGAGCGAGGGCGCCGAGCAGCAGCAGCAGCAGAAGCCTCAGCAGCAGCCGCAAGCCAATGGCGTGCGCTTGCAGCCATCGCCGCTCCCAGCCCAGCCGGGGCTGGGGCTGGAGGGCATGCCGCAGCTGACGATAACCACCAAGCCGCCGCCTGTACATCAGCAGAAGCAGCAGCGCGGGGGCTCGAGCAGTGTAGGGGCACCAGCGGCGCGCCGGCCGCTGGACCCTACACACTGCGTGCTGCTGCGGGCGGGGGGCATCATGAGCCTGCTGGACATGGACGA
>BBXU01001080.1:0-10123 GCA_001598975.1 Parachlorella kessleri | reverse complement strand
CCAGGGAATAGGAGTGGTGCACGGGAAGCTGTATATCCAGTGCCGCCTGTCCGTGGTTCAGGCACCCCTCTCCAACCTTCCAAGCATTAGGTGCAGAGGTGTGGATGGGGGAAGGTCTGTGCGTAAAGGCTTGGGAGGTTTTAGGGTGGATGTGTTGAGCTGGGCTGATCCGAGGAATGGAGGATGGCTGCCTGGGCATCCCGGGGTTGACTAGCATGGTGTGTGTCATGATGCCTCTGTCACCTTTAAATCTCTAGAGGACTCTTCCGACTCGTCTCTGGTGACCGCCTCCTTACACAACATGGATGTCCTGTTAGCATGTGGGCTGCTAGCTGCCTAGTAACCGGACCCTCCCCTTGCCCGCCGGCTTCCCTGCAGAGCAAATCCTGTCCGACGAGATCGAGTGCTTCTGGCTGCCCTCCAACCCGGCCCCCCTCCCGCCCATAGCGGCAGCCCCGCCTGCCCCGGCTCCCTCGCACAGCAGGAGCAGCAGCGGCATTGCGCTCCCTTCCGGCCCCGCCCACTCGAGCCAGGCCAGCAGGGCGAGCCTGGCCCGGGAGGACTCCCTGGCCTCCTCCCTGGCAGTGTCCACAGCGGGCCTAGCAGGGGCATTGGCCGCCGCCGCAGCGGCAGCCGGGTCGGAGCTGAGCGGGCCGGTGAGCAGCTTTGGGGGCAGGGAGAGCGAGGCGCTGTCCTCGGGGGCGGGGGGGTCGTCCGGCGGCGGGGCCGGCGGGGATCTGGCACCCCGGCAGCCGCATGTGGAGATGCCCTGGTGGACGCATGGCGCCAGGGGGATGCAGGTAGGCGTGCCAGTGACAAGCCCTTGCCCTTGCGCGCTGCCTGGGTGCTGGCTGCTTTGGGCCCCCGGGCGGGACTGGGGTGTCTCGGCTTGCAGGAGCGGTTGGGGGTGCTGCCCGAAGGGTATGTGTCAACTACTGGGAAGTGCTACTGCAGCCGTCTGCGCTCTATACTCAATTGCCATGCCTGCCGGCCGGCCGCCCCAACCTGAAGCCAGGGGTGCTAGATCCAAGCGTACTGGTCCTGCTGTGCCTGCTCCGCTGCCCCATTTCATGAGTCTGCACCCTGCCGCTTCCCCTCCTTGCTGTGCCTGCTCCGCTGCCCCTTTTTACGAGTCATTACCCTGCCGGCCCCCCCTTCCTGCTATGCATCCTCCGCTGCCCCTTTTCACAAGTCTTCACCCTGCCGTTTCCCCCTCCCTGCTCTGCATGCTCCGCTGTACCCCCCACCTCATGTCCTCCACCCTGCTGCCTCCCCCCTCCCCTGCAGCTCTGGTTCCCCTCGGCGCTCAGCGACCCCGTCTCCCCGCTGGGCGCCTCCCGCCAACCCTCTGGCGGCCTGCTCAGCCCCACCATCGCCAGCGCAGCGCTGCGGGGGGCTGCTGCCGCTGCCGCCAACTCCACGGACCCGGAGCTGGAGTTTGACCGGGAGGTGTACCCCATCGGGGTGTCCCTGGCGGAGGTGTCCATCGTGGGTGAGTGAGCGTGTTCCCTGTGGCTGGGCTGGCTGGTTGGTGCATGTGCGGGGGGCGTGGCAGGGGTGCGGCGGTTGATGCTGGTGCTTGTTTTAACTTTGGAGGTTGTTGGGAGGGGCCAGGTGCTTGCACACTGCTGTTGCTGATGACGGGGGTGAGGACAGGGGGTTTTCTGCAACGTAGCTCCTTCTGCAGCACACCATGCAACCGGCAGGAGGTTCCAGATGTGTGTAATGTGGGCTGCAGGTACATACAATACAGCAAAGTGCACCTAGCCTGCGGCTACCCCTGGCGGTTCCCCCCATTGTGCAACTGAAGATCTGTTCGTGTTGCGCTTACCTGCAGGCGTGACCCAGCGCACGATCCGCAGCGGCGCCTTCCCCCCGCCGGCGCCCCAGTCGCTGTGCTTCCACCCGCTGCCCGAGTCGCAGCCCGTGCTGCCCTGCCTGCTGCGGCGCCTGCTGCAGAAGGGCAAGTTCCAGGACGCACTCGAGCTGGCCAAGTGAGTGGCAGCTTTACGTGCTTGCTGCCTGGTGCTTGAGGTGCCTGGTATTTGGCAGTGAGACAGTATCCGGGGTGGCGCTCGCCACGCTGCATCAGTGGTACTGACTGTGGCTTCAGGGGAAAGACGCAGCAAAGGCAATGGCCTGGAGTGCCGGTTACGTAAGTGGTGGCACTCATTATGCCGCTTTACCTCTTGCTGTTGTCTGGGCGGTCTGCTCAGTGTTTCGAAGCCTGTCTGTGCAGGCTGCACTCCCACGGGCCTCACTTCAGCCGCTCCCTGGAGTGGCTGCTGTTCACGGCCCTGGAGTTTGACTCGCAGCAGCAGCGGGAGGCAGCACATAGCAGGTTTGCCTTGTCACGGTTGGCGGGAGGCTCAGCTCTTTGGGCCTTGCCTGGTACACGCGCGTGGGCAGGGGTGGACTTCTGCCGGAGGCTGCCGTTCGTTACCCTTGGCGGTGGTCTGTTCACTCCTCTGTGCGGGCAGATGCACAGGGCATGTGGCGCTGGTTGGGTGTATTGACTGCTACGTTCCTAGTACAGGTTGCAGAAGCAGAGGCAGACCTGACAATATGGGACCCAAATCGGATGCGCACGGTAGGGTTGCCAGTCAGCAGCATGGGTTTTGCACAACTCAGGATGAGCAAGGAGCGTTGACATGCACACTCTTGTGTTCCTCCCAAGCAGTGGGGGCGGCGGCGGTGGGGTGGCCCAGCCCCAGCCCCAGCGGCCGGTCAGCGGCGGGCGGCCCTTCTCGCCCCGCCAGCCCGGCAAGGCGGCCAAGCGGCTGGCGCAGGCGGGGCCGCTGCTCATGTCGGCAGCAGCCCTGGTGCAGCAGTTCCCGCAGGTGAGGCCGCGCTGTGCACGCATAGCGCTGCATGGACTGACCCCCCCCCCCCCCCCCCCGATCCGTCTTTTGTCCATTAGCATGTTGAAGACGGCGAGACAGGCACCGGCAGTGATGATCTTCACCCTTAAGAGGGCTGCGATTTCTCACCTCTTGGACACAGCCCAACTGCGCCCTTCTCTGCTGCCGACTGGTGGTGCCCCACCCTGCTGCAGTATGCTGAGCTGGTGGTCAGCGTGGCGCGCAAGACCGACGCCCAGCTCTGGCCCAGCCTGTTTGCCGCGGTCGGCAGCCCAGCGGCCCTGGGAGAGGGGCTGCGCTGTGCTGGCGACCTGCAGGTGAGCTAACTGCGTGCCTCACTCTGCTCACTTTGTGTGACTGGTTGCTTTACCAGAGTTATAGAGTTATTAGGAGATGATCATCGCAACTTAACAGCATTGAGAACACGACAGGCTTACGGCAGCTTTGCTGCTTCCCCCTGGGCTGGGCCACTGTCTCTCCTTAAGGGTTCCCTAGGCTGTCTGAGATGTTGGCTTTGTGGGTGTGCCTGAGGATTGGCCTGCCTTCAGTGCGATGCCTGACACACCCTGTTGGCCTGTGGCACCCTGTTGTACGGATGGCTGACCAGCCACACCTGTGGTACGTTGCGGCCCCCCCCCTGCAGAGCGCGGCCTGCTGCCTGCTAATCGTGGACCACATAGAGGGCACCGCCCAGGCGCACTCGCTGGCGCTGCGCCTGATCCGCGCGGGGCTGCGGGGTGGAGAGTACGAGCTGGTGGCCGACCTCCTCAGGTGGGGAACCAAGCGTGGTTGTGTGGGTATGGTGGTTGTGGTGGTGGACAGTGTTTGAGAGGCGGTCAGATGCGGCCACGTCGGCGTTTGGCATGGTGCAAGGGTGGATCACTTGCCCTGAAGGTTTTGATGGGACAAGGGAAAGTTTCATGCAGGCAAGTCGTCAGCTCGGTTTGAGCTACTAGGATCGCAGTCAACCCGATTGCACACCATGACCACACGCTTGGGAGTATCATCCTGGGATTGCGGCTCAGAGATGCCGGAGTTGCCCCACCTGATATGCACAGCGCCTCGGCTTGGGCACTGTCAGCTGCCTGGAAGACCCTGCCACTGCCTGCCTGTGCTCCAGGTTCTTGGTGCCCCCTGGTGAGTCAGAGGCGCTGTTAGGCACCCCGCCACAAGACCGGCCAGCCTCCCCTAGCAAGCACACCATCCAGCAGCAGCAGCAGCAGGTGGAGGCGGAGGCAGGCCCCCAGCCTGAGGATGCCACCAGCACCCAGCAGGGAGGGGCTGGGTATGGCTCCTGGCTGTGGGGCTGGTTTGGGGGCGGCAGCAACAGCAGCAGCAGCGCGGCCGCCGAAGCCGCAGCGGCAGGTCAGCAAGTGAGGCAACAGGGGCCGGCATCACCGTCCAGGAGAGCGCGGCAGTCGTCAGACAATGCAGGGGACCGGCCACAGACGCCAGAGACGGCCAGGGGCGATGCGGAGTTGAGCTACACGCCAGTCATGGATGCCTGTCGCCTGGTGTCGCGCCATGCCTGGAAGGTAAGCAGGGCCGGCCTGTTGGTGGCTGGCTGTCTTGGATGATGGTTTGTCAGGGATCTCATTGTGAATGGAAGCACCAACAAGATGTTTGAAGCTTCCTAGCACTTTATGTGCTTAGGAACGTGTTCTAGACAGCCCGAGCAGGCGACCCAGCCCACTTCTGGACTAAGTATTGCATCCGCACATGCAGCTGTTGGACTCTGGCGCCCTGCGACAACTGGTAGCCTTAGCGGCCGCGCTGTGTGCGCTGCCTGGTGGCGCGTTGGCGGGGCTCATGAGCGGCGCCGCATGGCGGGACCCGGCGCAGGCGCAGCAGCACACCACTCCTACCGCCGCCGCGGTGGCCTCAGGTATGTAGTGACAATGATGCGCTGTGAGCGGGCCTTGTCGGCAAGGACTGGAGCTAACAGGCTTACAGGAGGTCTGCATACTTGCTGGACGACTATTAAGGCGGAATCATGGCAGTCTGGCTTGGCGTGAGGGTTATGAACCAGTGTGACCCACCAGGGGTCATGGCAAAATCTCTTGGAGGGCTCTTAGGGCAAGATGACTGCCAACCCCGGCTATGACGGGCTGTTGTGCCTTGGGCAGCCCTTAGCCCCTTCCAGACGCATGCAGAGTTTCCACATAGCCAGCGCGTCAACCCACCCTCCCCTGCCCCCCCCCTGTTTGCTGCCCGCCTGCAGCTCTGTTTGTGGCGCTCAACGAGTTTCCCGCCCTCAACTCCGACCCCGACTCAGCAGCTGCTGCCATCTCCCTGCTCACCCTCTGCTGCGATGCCGGCTGCGTCAACCACGCCGCCGCGCTGGGCCTGCTACTGGGGGACGAGGAGGCTGTCGCGGCCTACAGGAGGGCTAGCCCCCAGCAGGCCGAGGAGCTTGCTGGGATGCTGGCTAAGGATGCCTACCTGAGCGGGTTTGCTGGGCTGCTGCAGCACGAGCTGCCTCTGGCAGCGGACAAGGAGCAGCAGCAGGAAGCGGACGGGGCAGGGGAACAGGACCTAGGGGGTATAGGTGGGTCTGTGTCGCACAAAGCGGCTTCTGAGGAGCAAGAAGGGGACAAAGTAGGTTAGGTTGCGACGGTACACGTTTTCTCAGTGGTGACTGGTACCTTGTGCGCAGTAGTTGCAACTTTTGCTGCCGACCCGTGGGCTCCCACTGCAACTGGGGGCTGCGGGGCGACGGGGTGGGTTAAATTCCCTTGGGTGGCATATAAAAAGCAAACTGGTGGCTTGTTCTGTGCGGTTTCAATCTGGTGTGTAACCCGCTGCTACCTGGTGAAGGCTTCTGTTGCTTGTGACAGGAAGAGTGAGCGTAGCTGGTGAATGTCCATGTGATGATGCTTGTAACCATGGGGACACGAAGGTCTCCCAAATGATGAAGGCTGCCCCTGGGAAAGCAAAACTGCCACATTCGTCTTGCCAGAGACGTGAGTACTCAGGACTTGTACAACTTCACATGTGTAGTTGACGCAGTGAAGGTCAACGAGCGTGGCATCATAGCAAATCCTGGGCATGGACTGCATGGCCTTACTGCCTGGTACTACAGTATGCTAAGCAGATGGAGTTGAGAGGAACTGCACCCTGTCTATAGGTGACAGGTTAACAACTGATGCCGTAGTATCATCAGGCTTTCTAAGAACACTACATCCTCCGCTTTGGATTTTTAGTCCCAACAGGAACCCTTGCGTTTACTTGACTCACAAAGTTGCTTTCAAGTACCTTGCCAGACCCTCTGGTACTTGGAATATAGCTTTACCACGACCATCCAGGCCAAAGCTGGAAGTAGAAACCGTCAACCTAACCTCCCGCCTTGTGTCATGTCAAAAGAACTATATCGAGTCTGTCAAGGGCCACCAAAGCCCTCCCCCTCCCCACACCCCAAGAGCAGCCAACTGTGGCCCCGCTTCTGCGCTGCGGGACTTCATGAACGGGAGGCCATCCCTCAACCCCGTCTATACTGCCACCGCTGCCCTACCAGCAGGCCCACCTGGTCTAGAGGCAGGCACTACAGCGGCAGCATCCCAAGCTCTGCGGAGCAGCTGCAGATGAAAGCTGCAGCCCACCACAAGCTCAAACGGCGCCCCTGCGGTGTGGCCTAGCCTGGTGCCGCCCGCCATAGCAGCTACCACCAGTGCCAGCCTGTTCCTGACAGCTCGCGCTCTGGCGCCCCCACCTGCCCATGCTAAAGACTCGTGCATCACCACCAGCGCCACTCTCGTGCGGCGCAGCTGTGCCACCCGCGTCACGCCTGCTTGCAGCTGCTGCCTGTTTGCCAGCTGGGCTGCGGAGCACCACACCAGGCCTCTAGGCAGTCATTCCCTATACAGCTCACACTGCAACTCCCCAGCGCAGGCAGGGTAGGCAGCCTGCTACTCCCCCTTGCTCAGGCTGCTGCTGCCCGCCGCAGCTCTGCCACCAGCAGCTGCTTGTTCTGGAAGCACGCCGCCAGCAGGTCGCCCTCGGAGTTCCACCCCAGGTCGTAGATGCCGCCGCCGGCGCCCTGCGCATGGCACAGCAGGCAGGCACTGCTCAGCAAGCACTGCTCAAGGCATCCACAGGGCATACGTGTCTCGTCTAGGCACACCACAATGCATAGCACCCCAGAGTGCATGCAAGAGGGAACCCTTTCTGCCCCGGGCTCCCTACTCCTCATCATGGTCTGCCTACTCTGCTAGCCAGTCATCAAAGGCAAGCTTCCTGGCCCGGGCGTGCACCAAGGTAGCCCAGGGAGGGCCGAGACACACCTCTAGACCAGTGCACGTCAAGGTGAAGTGATTTCAAGATGCAGTGTCTTTCCATGCCACTGTTGCAGCAATAATGAACCTGTGCTGGGACCCAGGCTTGCACGGTCGAACTTGTAAGCTGTGCCCCAGCACAGCGCAGCACAGCACAGCGCACCTTGAAGGAGCGTGCCAGGGTGCCCCCCGTGTGCATGGCCCAGATGCAGACCTGGCCGTCAAAGCTGCCGGTGGCCAGGTAGTTGCCGCTGGGGCTCCAGGAGATGGAGTAGATGTTCTGCACAGCACACCATGAGGAATACATGGAGGTGGACAAGGAGGGAGTGATAGATCTATCCAGACAATATAGCGAAGCCGAAACTAGTCAGTGCTCTTGGGGCATGTCAGTCTGCACACCACACATGGCCGGGCACTTGCTGGGGTTGGCACCATGCGACAGGCGACATGTCCTAAGGAAGGGGTGTGCAATGGCTATGGAGAGGGTGTTGGTGTCCACATGAAAGGTTGAAACCCTAGCTCGCTGGGCCAAACATGCCAGGCAGCACCGGCCAGCTGATTGCCCCCCTGCCCTCCTGCTGCCCTGCCAGGCCCCGAGCCGACTCACCGCCTGGTGCTGCTGCAGCGTCTGCAGGCAGGCGCCGGCCTCTGCGTCCCAGATCTTGACGGTGTGGTCAAAGCTGCCGGATGCCAGGAGGGCCCTGCCGCCCGCCGCCTCGCTCTCCGGCACGCCCCACCGCACCGTGTACACCTCCTTGCTGTGCCCTGCAGGTGTTTTGTGTGGGACAGGTTTGAAGAGAGTTCCTAGATGCGCCCAAACCAGGCAACAGGTAGGCAAGGAGCCTTGCTTGCTTGCACTGTGGGAGCAGCGTGGTGGCCGTCTGGCGAGGACACAGTTGGAAACAAGGTGCTGGCGCGTAACAGAAACTCCTTGGTAAGAAAGGGCAGTATGTCTTCTCTGCTCACCCTAGTTTCTAGTGTTCACCAAACACACGTACCTTTGAGCGTGTGCAGCGGCTTGTCCCCCCCGTGAGCCCGGTCAGCCGCGTAGTGCCAGACCTTGATGGTGCCATCATCCGAGCACGACGCCAGCAGCCTGCCCCCAGGCCCCCACTGGATGCTATTGATTTCATCACTGTGAGCCTGCAATGGCAGCAAGCACTCATTCACCTGATTCTGCCATAGGAATACCAGAGTCTGTCTGCCAGGCCAGTCTTGAATGGGGCAGGGACCAGGCAGGAGGCCAGCAGACTGCGCCTGCCTAGTGAATAGTTCAGCGGCCGCAGCGCACGCCCCCACCCCCCACCCGCCCACCCACAATCTCGTGCCATGGGTGGTGTCACCAGCCCACCTGCCAGACTTTGGAGGGGCGGGCGTCCCCCACGCGGCACACCACAATGGTCCTGTCCTGGGAGCTGGTGGCAAACATGGAGTTGTTGCGCCACGCCACGTCCAGCACCGGCTGCGAGTGGTGGTTGAACCGCTGCCGCTCGCCGCCTGCAGCAGCAGCAGTAATGGAGAGGGCCCCAACAAAAACTCAGTCCAGCATGCCCATACCTTCCCTGCGTTCCACATCGCCTGCCACCTTCACCAAGTTGCTGTCACCCTGGCGGCAGGTGCCCTTTTCTCTTTGCTAAAGGCAGGTTGCTAGGAAGCGATGTTGCTTGGGTGTTGGAGTTCGTTTTGGGGAGCTGATCAGCCTGGAGGAGGCGTAGAAGCTTCACAGAGTGGCACAATGCAAGCTCATCGCACATACTTGTCTCGAGCAGCCTTGTATGTACGGCGGGGAGCAGGGGAGTGACGTGCACAACAACTGCTGGCGGCCAACAACCACCAGGCCCGCCCACGTCCACTCGCTGGCGCTGAGCAGAGGCTGGCACCTGCAGCAGGTCGCCCTGCGGCCCAACCAACTAACCCACGCCACCTGGACCGCCCACCTGCGCTCACCTGCCTTGAGGTCCTACACCATGACCCCCTTGCCCACTCCCCTGTTGATGCCTGGGTGACACACCTAGCGACCCACTTGCTTCATCCTTCACCCGCTTCACCCTGACTGACCTGTTTTTAGGTCCCACACGATCACCGCTTTGTCCACCCCGCCACTGAGCAGCAGGTCCCCCTTGCGGTTGTACTTGAGGCAAAACAGGGGGCTGGTGTGGCCCTCCATCACGCTGCGCAGGCTGCCTGCAGGACCCAGTGCCCAGTGTGCCATTACGGAACACAGATTGCTTACAGCCTGGCCTGCCCTCCATCACCGGGCAGGAGGCTCAGCACCCACGGATTACATGGCCGACTCAACACAAGGGTTGGACACCCCAACGTGAGCGGCGGCCCCTGGCCTGGCCAAATCATGCAGCCAAGCTTGCGGCTGCCACCCTGCTCAAAGCGGACTGGTCTAGGCCTGGGGATATCAACAGGGGTAAGCCAACGCCTAGCAGCAACATGGGCTTAGCTGGACAGGATATTAAGGTGCCCGGCCACCCTCCAAGCGCTATCTTAGTTCTGGCAGCCGGCCAGCCACCCTCCCCCTGACAGCTCCATACCCTGAACCGCCACACACTGAGCAATTGCTCAGGTGTGCAAGTACGAACCCTAAGAAGCTCCTCAAGCCAAGCCAAGCCAAGCCACAGGCCCGCCAGGCCCCGCTCACTCACCATCGCGGTTCCAGAGGCGCACGACGCCGTCAAACGCGCCGGTTGCCAGCACCTGGCCGTCGGGCGCCCAGTCCAGGCTGGTCACGTCACCTGTCTTGCCGCCGCCCTCGCCGCTGCGCAGCCCTGCGCCAGGTCAGCACGCAAGCAAGAAAGGGGCCACCAACTCGGCCTCATCCTTGACTCCCAAAAGCCCCCGCCCCTGAAGGGTGCCCAGATTCCCTCCCCACCTTGCGGCCCGTCATTAGACGCACTGTCTCCTGGTAATCGTCACGCCCGCACACCGCCTGGTTGTGCCAACCCCCGCCAGACACTGTCCCCTGCCGGTTTGCACCGCAAG
>BBXU01001074.1:0-20251 GCA_001598975.1 Parachlorella kessleri | reverse complement strand
TCGTCAATGACGTAAAGGTAGTGTCATTGGCTGGTGCTTGGCTGGTGCTTGCCTCCCGTCCCCATGGGCCCCATTAAGCAGAGGTTCCTGAAAAAGCAGTCTTGCCTCCTAGTGCGCGCAAGTAATCGACCCCTGTGACACTAGAATGTCGGTTTGCAACCCCGAACCTTGGTGGGGACCTTAGCACCAGCTATCGAACTGCAATGGAAAAGCGGCGGCCCCTGCGAGACCTGTTGTACATCGATTTTAACCAGGACTACCAGTGCTTTGCGGTGGGGGCCAGCAATGGCTTCCGAGTGTACAACTGCGAGCCCTTCAAGGAGACGGTGGGTGGGGCTCGAAGAAGTATTCCCCTTGAGCATACACGCTGGATGTGCCCTCCTTGCCTTTCCACACCTGCTGCCCTTGCAAACCCCAGGCATAGGGAGCTCCACACCAATTGGAGTGCTGCGCGTGTGCAGTTCCGAAGAGAGTTTGCACCCGGTGGCGTTGCCATCGTGGAGATGCTGTTTCGCTGCAACATCATGGCACTGGTGGGCGGCGGCACAGCCCCAAAGTATCCCCCAAACAAGGTTATGATCTGGGATGACCACCAGGGCCGCTGCATTGGGGAGCTCAGCTTTCGTAGTCAGGTGGGTTTGGCGGGTGTTGAAGTGCTTGAAGGGGCGCTCCTGCTGCAAAACCAGCTCTGTGACCGGCTTGGGCGTGCTGGAGGGACAGCGCCCCGCTCCCTGCTGCAGACATGTGCATGGGTGCGGTGCCCAGCGCGGTCCTTACCATTTCCCAAGCAAACAGCCCAGCATGCATACTGTATTGTAGCGCAGCCCACCGGTTGGCTGTCCGAGGCATGGCATGGTGCCAACGTGTGGCAGCTGGCCAGCTGCTCTTTCCCGCCCTCCGAAAGGGGTAGGGGGGCAGGGAGGGAGGAGGTTCTCCTCATAACCTGAAAGAGGGGCGTGTATGGCTCGACAGACATGTAAGGTGGGGACGGTGCTTGTCCTCCTGTGTGCAGGTTCGGGCAGTGAGGCTACGGCGGGATAGGATTGTGGTGGCCTTGGAGCACAAGGTGCGGCTTGTGTAAGGGGTTGTGGGGGCCGGCCAGGAGCTTCTGTTAGCTCCACTTCTTGGCTGACTGCGTTGGTGCGGCATGTTGGGTGTTGAGGCTACTGCCAGGGGCAGGTGGGAAGGTGGCTGGATAGGTCGAGCCAGGGCCAGGGTGCCGGACGTCTTTGGGCTCTGTACTTGGCAGAGAACACCCCAGGAGCCCTAGGCGTCGCTTGCAAGCAAGCACATGGGTGATGGAGCATCCAGCTGTGCCTAGCTGCCAGCCCCTCAGCGAGACGCAGGCCCTACCAGCAACATCCGCCGTGCCCCTCATACGCACGGTATGGGCAGGAGTTGCATACATGCATGGCATCAGCATGCAGGTCCCACCAGCGAGCGGGCAGGGCAGGACTCATCACGGCTGCCTAGTTTGTTAATGATGTGCCCTGCTAGCGGTGTCTGCAGGTCCTGGTCTACAACTTTGCGGATCTGCGGCTGCTGCACACAATAGAGACGCTGAGCAATCCTTCGGGTCTGCTGGCGCTGTCGCCCTCCGCCGACCAGACGGTGCTGGCCTGCCCGGGACTGCATGTGGGCCAGGTGGGCGCGTGGCACGCTGCCGGCCTATCTCTCTGCCTGGGTGGAGCCTAGCTGCAGCATGCGCCTGGCACGGGCTGGCTGAGTTATCTGCTGCTATGCTAGGGTGCTAGGGGAGTGATGCCTTTGACGGGCGGTCGCCTGTGCAGGTCGGCCATCCAGCCAGCGCAGGCTGTCGCAGTTGCCCAGCCGCTGAGGTTTCCAAGGGCGCTGACAGGAGCATGTGGGCGCCCACACGCCCCCATCACGCTGAAGGCCTCACAGCCAGTTGAGTGTGGCAGCTTGGCGGGGCATAACGCACGTGCATGCACCTGCCCTGCATTCCTCCAGGTTCGAGTGGAGCTGTACGACACGCGGCGCACCAAGTTCATTGCGGCGCACAACAGCGACGTGCGCTGCCTAACGCTGTCCAGCAATGGCAAGCTGCTGGTGACCGCCTCAGGTGGGCGCGCGGCGCGGCCGGCTGCTGGGGCTTCCTGTGCAGCCTGTGGCTGCCTGGGCTTACTGGGCTGGGCTGTGGCTCCTGTGGCCGCGCCGCCCGCTTCCCCACACTGCAGGCTCTACCTGCTGGCTGGCATGCTGGTTCTTACCTGGGGTCGCGTGGTGGGCTTCCTGCCAGCTGGCTCTCCAAGGGAACCCTGCAAGAAGGGGCCGCGCTCCCCTGGTCAAGCATACGGCCCTGTCACTGCCCAGCAGCTCACACTGAGCCCCTGCTCCGTGCAGAGAAGGGCACGCTGATCCGCGTGTTTTCTACGGGTGACGGGTCCAAGCTGCAGGAGGTGCGGCGAGGCTCTGACCCCGCACGCATCTACTCCCTGGCATTCAGTAGGTGAGTGGGTGGGTGGGTGGGAGCCTTGGGTTGGCAATCTTCAAAGGCATGGGAGCGAAGAGGTGCTGCATCCTGGGGCCTCGTGCTGCAGACCTCTGCAAGCAGCTGTTAGCTGCTCAAAGAAGTTCAGACAGCGTGATTGCAGCTGGGGCGGCTTGCAACAACTGCCGGGGTGACATGGGTGAGCGCCAAATGAGTGTGATGGCCTTGCCTACCCGCCAGGTGCCTCGTACGGACCATGCCTTGCAGGACATGGGTTTGCTGCACAGTCTTCCCAGTTGTTGTTTGGCAGGAGCATGGACCCGTGGGTGCTGCTATTAAATGCACATCGGCTGGTGGAACATCCTGTAGGGGGGAGTGGCCCGACTGGCTGGCGGTGACGAGCGACAAGGGCACGCTGCACGTCTTCTCCCTGCGGCGGGGCATGGGCCAGGGCGAGGCGGCACGCGGCGGTGGCGGCGGCAGCAGCGGCGGCGCCAGCAGCAGCAACGGCAGTAATGCTGCTGCGACCGGGGCCGATGATGCATCCCCCACGCGCGCCAACCCCACCTCTGCGCTCTCCTTTGTTAGCGTAAGCTTGGGAGCGTGGGCGCGCACTGGGTAGCTCGTGCCCTCAGAGTGTTTCGGCCTTGGTGACCCCTCGCCTGTGCAGTGTGGGGCGGCTGGTGGGCGCAGTCTGCAAATATGCACGGGACATCGGGTGCCTTGGCGCTTTTGCCACAGATTTGGATGGTGACGTCGGTGCTTGGCAACCCTGCTCTATTGCTGCCTTGGTAATCGGCGTGTGGGGGCAGTTGCGGAAGAAGAGAGCTCAAGAGGGCTCCATGGCATTGTCGCCCAACCACACCCCTGACCTTCCTTTCCCATTGCTTGGTGCAGTCTTACCTACCCGTGGGCGGCGCGTACTTTGCCTCGGAGCGCTCCTTTGCGCAGTTCCGTTTCCCCGAGGCCTGCCCCTGCCTGGTCGGCTTTGGAAGCACGCCCGGCACGCTGCTGCTTGTCAGCTACTCTGGTGAGCACGTGCGAAGAAAGAAGTTACAGGAGGGTTGGGAGGTGCCTAGCCAGCAGGCCGGCTTGGGTGTGGCAGCCTCTGCTGGAAGGGCGCCAGCACTGGAATGGACACAGAGTTCTTGGTATGTGCGGGGTTGCTAGCCAGGCAGCTGGGAGGGTTTGTGGTAGGGCGCGCCTTTTAAGATGGATGGACACCAGCTTCCCCTGGGTGCTGTTTGCCAAGGCTTCTGGCAGTCACAGGGCCTCACTCCAAGGCATTGCTCGCATGGGACTGGTCGGCATGCAACCTGAGGGCTCCTGGCACTGTGGGCATGTGTGTGGGTTGAACTCCGGTTGGAAACATGGTGCAAGCGTGCCACCCTCATGCAAATGATTGTGGGCCCACATGCGCCACCCGCATTGGGACTCTATAGCAGTGGGCCGGAGCCTGGTTGCAGCTAACCTTCAGGCAGGGGGGCTACCAACGAGGTGACCAGCCTCTCTGCTCTGCGCTGCAGGCTGCTTCCACCGTGTGGCCTTTGATGGGGAGCGGGGTGGGCAGTGCGAGCAGCTGGCCTTCTCACAGTTCATGGAGGACCTGGAGGGGTGACTCCCAGGCAGGCAGGCAGGCTCAACACCTCGTCGGGCCAAAGTGGACCCCACATTGCTTGGCAGCTAGGCAGATGGGCGTGCGGAAAGGGATATGAGTATAGGTACATAGGTGTAGGCTCAGTTTTGCATCTCAGCAGTCGGAGGCAGTTTACACAGCAGGAGCAGTCCGTACGTAGGCGTGGACACGCGGGGCCCTGAGGCGTGGTGTGGCTTAAAATCATGTGACTCTCCGTTTTGGGTGACCTACTGCGTCGGGGGTTTTCATGAGCGCAGGTGTACGCATTGCTGAGTGTGGGCTGCGCTTCCAAGTGGTGTACCAAGCGTGACAGTCAGGCAGCACGGGCATCACCGCTCACTGTTTTGTACGCCCCCTGTGCACCCTGCGGGTCCTCTTCCCTTTCTCGGCTGTAGCATATTGTACCGCATGAACCTGCATGGCTCCTAGCAGGCCTGCAGATTAGCTGTTGTGCATCCTGGCACCCGCTGTGCGTCCCTGACTCAGCATTTTGTTGGCAGCCTGGAAGCTTCTTTGTGTACAGCTGCTCCTGTATCTCGCTGTGCTCCATTCTTTGTAACTTTGTCTGCCACAAAGCTGGCCGTGCGTCCGTTGAGGTGTGAATCCTCCACCTGGGTGGGATGAGTCATGATGACTTCCCTTGGACGGAACCACCCGATTGGAAACACACTCATAAGCCGAGGTTATGAACCTTATGCATCATTGCGTCTCTTGCTGGAGTATACACGTCCTCGTTGGTTGTTTCGGTGGCGGAGTAAGTGATCGCCGTGCACGGCAATTTCGCGACGCCATGGTCAACTGGCACAAGGACGTTTCCGAGGATTCTGTACTGTTGTTTCAACCACCAACTCTGCCAAAGTCGGAGCGCCGACGCCGGCTGCAAGAGGAAGCCGACAGCGCAGCACAGATACTGCAGCAGGTCTTCCAGGGACCCGATGCTGGCCTGCCAGCACTGGACGTGGTCCTGGAAGCCTCAGAGGTGGGCTGTATGTCCTCAAGCTGTGCACTGAAGCTTGCACGCATGATGCTGCAAGCCAGCAGCCCTTGCTGCCTCTACCCATACCCACTACTAGAATTGTGCCCAGGACCTGTAAAGCAGCACACCTGCAAATTTAAGTGTGCATGTACGTTCTATGAATCACAAAGTCGGCTCGCTCCACAGTGCAGGCTGTTGGGTTTGTCAGCGAGCGCACCATCGGGTGTGGAATTGGGGCGGTGACCCTCGGCCGCGGCTTTGTCCTTCGGCGGCTGGAGGGGTGGGGCCGCTGGAGCGGGCCTGCTTTCTTCAGGACCCGCAAGCTGGCACTGGGGCCTGCGATAGGTAGGCAGGGAGTGGCAAAGTCCAGGTGGCGACCTCTGGAGCTGCAAGCGAGCCCAGCACCCAGGTTGAGGGAAGCCTCAGCGGCCTGTTGTGGTGAGCAAGGTGGTGGCATTCCTACCAGCAACAGCAAGGCCACCAAGCGCCAAGCGAAAGGGCCAAACACAGGAATGTGACAGTCCTGGTGGTGGTGATCTCACGCCGAGTGTGCTGTTGGTTGTTGGTGCAGGCAGCCGCCGGCGGCAGCGCCTGCTGCTTATACGAGATGAAGACAGCCTTGAAAGCTTCCTGGGCGTCCAGTTCTCCGCAGGGGCTGCTTTGAAGTGCGCCCGGGACAGCCGCACAGCCAGGTAAGCTGCGTTTTGTGAAAGCGGCCCCTGTTCTGCTCACCGGTAAAGCAGGGGACTGATCTCATTGCTTCACATGCTGCCATTTTGGTCCAAATTGCTGCAACATCAGCTGGCCCATCTCTTCCCTTCGACTAACGGGGATCATGGGTGGGTTCCTCAGGCAACACCCGAGGCTCAAAATCCAGAAGGCGTGTGTTGCAAGGCATTGGGAATCAGCGGTACACTTTTAGACTGGCATTGCACATTACCCATACCACTATTACATGCGTGCAGGACGGCAGAGGCAGCCAGCCTGGCTGAGGTGGAGGCTGCATGGAGTGGCAAGCAGAAACTGCACTGCCTGACCTATAACCTGGACAGAGGGCTGCTATTCGAAGCATCCCTGCGAGGTAAGGAGGCGCCTGTACAGTGCCAGCGCAAAGAGCAGCAGCGGCGGCGGCAGAGCCAGCAGCAGCCGGTGGACACCGCCTTCTCGCCGGTGTGCAGATGTTATTTCCGGGCAAGCTGCTGACCCCTGCCCCCTGCACAGAAATTCCACTCGCCAGGCTGTGAAGGCTGCAGCACCAGGTGCTGTATGATGAAATTGCCGTGCCGGTACCCAGCATAACACCCGCACATCGCCTTTCTCACAGTTGCCCTGCTGGTGTGTTTGCCACTGGCTGTGCCGCAGTGGGCGTACTGAGCGTGGATGAGAAGAGGACAAAGCAGCTGCTTGGTCCCTATGCGGCACCTGCCAGGGTGCTGCTGGGTGAAGTGCAGCAGCCCGTCCAGTTTGCTGAGCTCTACAACCAGCTCAACAGGTGGGGATGAGCCTCCCTCAGGGACTGCCCGGCCGACGCACATGCCGTACTTCTTCACCCACAAGGCCACTGCTCGTTTGCAGCGTTGCAATGTGCTGTCCCATGCTTTGCATGTTGGAAGACCCCACCTGAGCTGTTGTCCCAGGTTGGGAACGCGCTTGAGGCCAGCATGTCGCCTGCTTGGGTGAAGCACCTCGTGGCTGGGCGAGCGGGCTCCCCAGCATCCCGTACCGACCCCCGCCTTGCATTGCAGGCTGTCAAACATCGAGGAGGAGGAGGAGGAGGTGATGGAGGAGCAGGAAGCAAACGCCATACAAGAGCCAAAGCCGGAAAACCCATCACAGCTGCAAAAGGCCAAAGGCACCCCCTCCTCCTCCCCAGCGCTAGCGCCAGCCCCAGCCCCAGCCGGCAGTAACAGCGGGCTCACGGCCAGGCAGGAGCCAGCCCTCGGGGGCCCCGGCCATGGCAGTAGGGAGGACATGCCCCTGCTCGTGACCTGCACCGGCAGCTGCTGGAGGCGCAGGGGCCTGTGCAGACCCCGAACTGGGGGCCATTACCGCCATGGGAAGCGGAAGGCCTGTGAGGGCGTGGAGGGAGGCACTGCCAGCGAGGCCGATGCAGCTGTGGTGGTGGCTGCGGCCGCTGCTGGGGCTGCCAGAGGGGAGCGGGTGCAGCGAGGCGGCAGGCTGGCAGTGCGGGAGGTGAGGGAGAGGCAGGGGGCGGGTGGCAGCATGGCGCGGCGGCGGAAGCAGGACCCTCTCATGGAGGAGGCGCGCTGTGACTGCTCCTGGGTCAAGGCCTGGCTATAGGGAAATGATGGGTACCAGCTGTTTGTACTTGCTTGACTGCGTGACCCCGGAGCTACTGCAGATGCCACACATACGTATCTGGGAAGGCTCGAGCAGCTCGTGCATGTATGACTTGTTATTGGTGGCGGGTAGTTCGAAAGAGCTACTCGTCACGGTGGCAAGCAGTGGGATCAGAGAGATAGGGGCGGCCTGTACTTGTAGGGTGGCAGGCAGTGCGGATTAGAGAGGAGGACGGGCACACTGGAGTGACAGGGTTGCTGATGGTGGCAGGCATTGCATTCTGCGGATCTCTGTACTATATTGGTAACTCGCTGTACTCACTAGTGACACATTCTAAATGCATGCAAATATTATATGCGCTCTGCCTAGGTTGCGTGACACCTTGGCTTGGAGTTGTCCTCTGTACCTCTGTGGGGGCTGGCAATAGCGAATCCAATTAGTTTCATGCCAGTGGATCTGCAAGTACCTCGGCCTAGACGCATTCCCACTGGTGGTGACTGCACATTACCTCACTATCTTGGGCTATCCTGAGGGGGACAAGAGATGGCTGTGATTATTTGGGACCTTGCATGGCTTGCGCACTGCTGCTATGCAATAAGCCCACTCCTGGCTGGCCATGGCTGAGGGTTAGGGGTACCTGTTGAGGTTTTGCTGGCTCCCATGGTGGCATACCTGATAGTGGTCATGCTCACATGCATCATAGCTATAGAACCAAAGTGAGCAGGCAGTGCTCACCAAACGGCACTGAAGTGCCATGTGAGGTCAGGCCTTCCCACAGCATAGGAGCTATCTAGGCATGTCAACCGGTGCTGAATGTTCTTAGGTCAGTATTAGGCTGCCAGGAGGCACAGAAGTCTTCCCTGCAGCTGCAACATGGCCTTCGTACATTATGCGCATATGTGAACCCCTTCCCAGGCTGGGATTTGCCACCGCTGTCACGAGGGAGCAGAGATGCCGTGTCAGATGGAGGGAACAGAAGGAACAGACTCCTGGTTTCACCTGAGAAGAATAGACGAACACGAAGTTGCCGGTTACACAGCAAGAGAACGAAGGAAATACCCTATATACAAGTACCTCCTCGCTGCGTCGCATTTCCTGCCACCCTTGATAAAAGAGAGAACTGCACTAGAGATCAAGCACCCTGTGCCTGCCCGGCGCTGCCTTCGCTGGCTGGCTACCTAGCTAAGGGGGTGCCTGTATGCCGTGCTTCTGTGCCTTGGCCAGCAGCTGGTTGAACCTGCGCAGCGTCTTCTCACTCCGCTCCTTCTCCGTGGCAACCGCCTTCTGCAGCTTGGCTCGCTCCTTCTCCCACCCCGCCTTCTCCAGCTCAAACGCCAGCCTCTGCACGCGGACCAGCCTCAGAGCAGCAGCAGTCAGGAAGGGGACGGATGCGGCTACTCGTTGGAGGCCCATGCTGACCCGGCTCCAAGGCAAGCTGGGCATGAAAGGCGTGACCGGGCACCTGGCAATGGGTGTGGTGTCCCACAGCGGTAGCGCGCTAAGTGAGCAGGCGCGGCCCCTAGCTGGCCCAGTCGGTATAGCAAGACATATAGCGAGAAATTTGTCACAAGGGAAAGGACGCACCTGCTTGTCTGTGGCCGCGTGATGTCTGTAGGATGCGCCCGCCACCGCCTGCAGCACGCGTGCCAGGTGCTGCGGCTTGACCTGCTGCAGCTTCTCCTTGCTGGTAGTGGTGGTCAGGAACAGGAGGATGAGCTTGTCGCTGCACCAGCGGTGGTGGCAGGCACTCGGCGGTTATACAGGCAGAAGTTTAGACCGCACCAGGGGAGTGTACTTGCTGGGCAAGTGGAGCTGGCGTGAGCCGCTGCACCTGTAGCAACACGTGCTTGCTTCAGACTATTTGGTCACGCAGGTTTGAGCGAGCAAGCCAGGGATCTTGGACGAAGCAAATGAAAGCCACTGCGATCTGACCGCGGGGCATGACGGCCCTCCTGTTACAAGTCACAGCACCCGCCCCCCACCCCCCCAACAGCGCACACACAGCCGCAGCGCCACCACACAACCGATGTCTACCCACCCTGTCGCCCAATCTCCGGCCAATCACCACCCCGGCTCACCTGGCCTGTTGTGTCACAAACTTCTCTACTCTCGCCAGCAGGTCCTCAAAGTCGTACTTGGAGGCCAGCAGCAGCGCGTCCAGCACGCTGCAGTGGCCCACCTCAGTCCCCAGCGTTCTCACTGCTGCGTCCCCGGGGGGACATTCTAGCGTCACGGGGGGCAGCCCGGGCTTCCGCAGTGTAAGCACGAAGGCTTTACTGCAGAGGGTGGCCCTGCAGGCGGGGCAGTGGGCACAATGGCAGGGGTGTGGGGGTGGGGGAGTGGCACGATGGAGAGGGGTGGGGATAGGATTGTGCCAGGGAAAGGGGGGAAGGTTGACTGTGGAAGGGGGCCAGTTGTAGAGCAAGATTGCAATAAGTGGCCGGGCTGGAGTCGGCGGTATGTCAGCGTTGGGTAGTGTTTTTGATGTTGCATAGCAGGGGAGCACTACCAGCTCTCCAGCCCAGCCCACAGAGCGCGGGCGCCCCTGCATGTGACCCCCTTGAGCGCACCACACAACACAGAGGTTGCCCATCACCCCGAGGCAGGCGGTCTACTACAACTGCCTGCTGAGACAGCTCTCCCACGGCTGCTCTCCATGCCAAGCCAGCCGTGAAGCGGAAGGCCACTGCAACATACGCAACAACAGAGCCGACCAGCCAGCTGATACCGTGAACGGTTAGGGGGGAGGGGGTACCTGCAGGCCCGGATGAGCGAGGCTGACTCATATTTGTCGGCCAGCTCCAGCACCCGTAGCACACTCTGAGGCTGCAGCTCTCGGTTTCTATCATACAGGAGATCTAAGAAGTGCCCTTGGAAATCCTCAGCTGTCTCCGTGACAGGCACCTGCATGACATGACACGACATGACACGACATGACAGGGTTACACGGTCAGCTCAGTGGTGCTGCAGCGGACTTGGTCTCTTTATTGCACACGGGGATTTAAACCCTGTGCATCCTGGCTTTTTGTTGGCCCCACTTGGGGGTTTCACGGCAGCATGGTCAGGTGGCGGTATGCTGTTAGACTAGACTCGGAGTGAAACCCATTTGGCTTTGCTCTGGCAGAGGTTATAGAGGTGGCTCGGTCCGCCCATGAACATCAGACTGAGTGAAGCACAAGCTGCGGCCTATGTGATGTGCCTGCCTGCCTGCCTACCTTGTCAGCTGGAGTCGCTTCCAAGAGCTTGCCAAAAAAGGCACTGTAGCGGAGGATGAAGGCCCGGTGCACTACAGTAAGGCAGCCAGTACCCTATCTATCAGGAACTCCCAGCCTATGTTGGTGAGCGTGCCCTCGTGCCAGAGGAACCAAAACTCAAGCACTTGGTGCCAAGCTGCCTGACAGGCTAGCTGTGTTTCTGCTAAAGGCAGGCTGTGACTAAGTCGTGCACCTGCAAGCTTCCTCCCATCGGCTGTCTCTATAATAAAGTCGCAGAGCGCCTTGGGCTCGTATGCAACGTCTGCAGCGGACTGAATATCGTCAACTCTTTGCCGCTTTGGGGAGGGTCCTGCAGAATCCTCAGTCATGACGTCGATGAATCTTGCTGTACGACCTACCACCTATGCGTTTGCGATGAGCAGCTATCTGAAGACTTTACCCCTGGCGACACAGGCGTGGTGCGCCTGCGTTGCCGTCTTGCTGGCGTGGCACCAGTTCCAGGCGCGAAAGCCGAGGGAGGCCACATTGACGCTAGGTTAGCACACTGTGAGCAACAGCATGTGATGCATGCATTTCATGGGTTTTGTCTGGACCTGCGCACCTGCAAGGCAGACGACTTCCACTGCCCACTGCACCTCAGGGCGTCTACGGTATACCTGGGCAAGAGTGAGTGGTGCGATGTCACGATCGTTGCGGCGTGGCAAGGTTTTGGACAGGCATTGGTGCTTCCAAGGCGCCAGCAAGGCTACGTTGCTTGAGGGGAGCATCCTGCTGGACACTGGAGGCTTCCCCAGCTGCAGCCTGCAGGCATACAACCCTTTTAACTGCTGTTGCCAAAGATATGTTCCCACGGTTGCCAGTGAGCATTTGGCTCTCTGGCTAGGTGCTTCAAAATTGAGAAAGCAGTTTGGAAGCTCGCCTGCGGGCACGGCACTGATAACCCTTGCTGCGAGCTGGGCTAGCAGTTCAACCTTGGAATTGATCCCCAGCTGCCACCTTCTGTGCGTTTGTACCACGTGCCCGCAGGGCCGTACCGCGCTGCAGCAGTTGCCGGGCTAGGTCTGGGGCTCCTCGGCTCCCTTAGTACCGCCATAATGGCGGGCCGCGCCTCCTCACCCGGAGCCGAGGATGCCAAGCGAACCCGGCTAGTGCAGGCAAGTGCTGATGAAGGTTCCAAGGTCAGGAGGGGGGGTGGACCTGGGAGGTGTTTGGCACAAGCGCACCACAGTTGTGGCCCCTATACAAGCCCCTAGACCGCACCTTTTGGTTGTGTTCATTGTTCCCCAAGTCAGCTTACGTGTGGGCAGAGGCTGTAGACTGATACCGTCATGGTGGTGGTCGTGGCATCGTCTGCATAACTTGCGGAGTAGCCTTGGGTTGTAGGCACAGCAAAGGCAGCGGTTCAAAGGGTGTCTCTGGCTGTGCAGAGCAATGCTATTGTGCCTGACGAGCAGAACTCTCTGGCACGGAAGGTGCTTGATCGCATCAGCCCCGATGCCCAGGTAAGCCACACCATATTTGAGGGGATTGCGGCAACCTGGGAATGTCTGGCAAGCAGTATTGACGACAATAACGCATCGGCCTCCCAGGTTTCTTTAATTTTCTTGTTGTCATAACAGATGGGGCACTGTAACTGAGCATTGGTGGCTTGGCTTGAAGAGCGGTTGCCAGCAGAGACGCAACCCACCCGGCTGTGTGCATGTGCCACCCCTGCAGTTTGTCCTGTTGGGTGAGGCCTCCCATGGGACCCATGACTTCTATCAGATGCGTGCCGACATCACACAACTGCTAGTCAAGGAGCGTGGGTTCAGTGCAGGTAAGGATGTGACAACGAAGCTTCTTGTATGTCTCTGGTATGTTCAGTATGTGACGCACTGCTTGGTCCCCTTTGGCCTTGCACGAAGTCCGCAAAGTCCCTAAACGCCCTTATTGGCAAGGTAACTAGGAAACCCTCAAGCGAGAGCATCCATGTAAATTAGCCACGCCCAAGACGGGCGAGAAAGAGGGGGGTCCGTGTGGCGACCCTGTACCATTCCTTCAGTGCACCAGCTTGAGGTATTGCATGCTTGCCGCCTGAGAACCAGTTTGCTGTTGCCTGGGGCAGTGGCACACCCCTCCCCCGGGCATCCTTGACTTCCGGGGGCCTGTCCGTTTCCTGGTTGAGAGAGACGTCCCCCCTCTTGAGCAGCCGCCTTTGGAGGCTGCACACTTGCGCTCACTGAACTGCTTCCTGGCGCAAGTAGAGGTCTGCGCCGCGCTTTGTGTAAGTTGGATTTGTGTGGGGTGTGTGCAGTGGTTGTGGAGGCGGACTTCCCCGACGCTTTCCGTGCCAACCTGTACGCGCGGGGTCTGTCCAAGGATGCCACAGCTGACCAGGCTCTGGGGGAGTTCAAGGCAAGCAAGCGAGGCAGGGCTGCCTGGCGGTGCGTGTAGTTGTGGAGAAGGGGAGGGGCGTTCTTATGGTATGTTTGCTGATTGGGAGGCTCTGTTGCAGCGAGTAACACTGGCTGGGGCTACTGAGGCGGCCACCTTGCCCTGCCAGGAGACCTTCCCCATGAATAGGCAGTCAGTTCTGGCAAGATCCTGTTATGGTACACAGGAGGAGACTCTCCTCCCTGGCTGATATAGCCGTTTCATTGGCGGTGCAAGCTGCCCTGCCCTCCATCTTGCTGTGCGTAGGTTTGATGGGAAACGAGTAGCGGCCCTGTCAGTTATATCTGTGCGCATGTCACCCACAACCTCTTCTTCTGCATGAACCAGTCGTCGCCCCGAAGTTATTTTATTATATATGCTAACAACCCCGACCAAAAAGAAGAACTCGTAATGTATGAACACCGTTACATAAGAAAAATTCGTTGTGCATTTGTGTGCGCAGCGCTTCCCCACCTGGATGTGGCGCAACACCGTGATGCTTGACTTCCTGGACCGACTCAGAAAGCACAACGCCGCCATCCCGCCAGACGGCCGGCGGCAGCATGGGGTCGGGTTCTATGGTAAGAGCCAGTCCCCCACTCTAAGGGGGCGTGCTATCAATGGCTGTGGGGCAGGATGCGAATAGTTTTCCGCTCACACTGCCCTGGTGCGTCCGCTGAGCACTCGATTGACTGGGCAGCCTGAGGCGGTGCAGCTGCTATGATGCCCGGTCCACCATGCCCCCGGCCCCACCCAACCCCCTACTGTTGGCCTGCTTGTCTGCACACTGCTGCTGCCAGGGGCGCCGCCCTCCAGTTGCGGGTGACCTCCGCACACTAAGGAGGAGAGCCTGCGGCCCCTGCTGTAGGCATGGACGTCTACTCGCTTCACTCCTCTGCGGCCAAGGTGATAGAGTACCTAGAAAAGGTGGACCCAGATGCTGCCGCCACGGCCCGGTCGCGCTACCGCTGCTTTGACAAGTGGGTTGGTGGGGTGAGCCTAGTGCGGATGACCTGATGGTGCTTATGAGCGAGAGTCTGCTTGGTACAACCTTGTGGGTGAGCCGGCTGCTTAGGTGTGAGTTAGTGGTGGACAGCCCCATGCTGCAAGGTGGTTCTGGCATGCATGGTACACCCACTGGGACCTTAGTATCGCTGCTGGGCAGTGCAGCAAGCGCACGCCCTGCTAGCCTGCCCGCCTGGAGTTTTGAGAGCAACTCCGAACAACACAACACAACACACAAATTTGCTTGCCTATCGGACGAGGCCTGGGTGTGCTGCTTGGCTGATGCCCTGGTGCCCCTTCTGTGCAGGTTTGGTGCCGACACCATGGCGGTGAGTGATAAGGAGGTGCTGCGAGGGCACACTGGTCTCCAGCTGACTCGTGCCAGCCAGCTTTTCAGCTTTGAGGAGGGTGTGCCCAGCTAGCCACACATGCTGTACCCGCTCACTGGTTCGAAATGTTTTGCTGCTGCGCTGGGGCCTCCTAGAGGAGGTGAGGCCTGACAGTCTTAGTGGCTCCCCATTTTCGATTAGGTTGGGCTTCGCCATACGGCTGCTGTTGGTTTCTTTACATAAATCCTTCTGAATTGCCTGAGGCTGCAGTCTGTGCAGTACACCCCTCGCCCCTGCAGTACGCCTATGCCGTGGGGGTGGGCAGGGCCCCCTCCTGCGCCGAGGCGGCGGTGGCGGTGCTGACCGACGTCATGCGGCGGGTGGGGAGGCACGCGGACGAGGTGGACGGGGTGCTGGGGGAGGAGCTGGCATTCCAGGCAAGCTCGGCAGAGGGGCTTGCCTTGGGATGGTGTATCCTGGAAAGGGAAGGGGTTGGCTGGCTGTGGGGTGGTGTGTATCTCAAAGGAGTGTGGCGGCTGGCTGTGGGGTGATGTAGAGGAGCTGGCACTCCATGTGCGTTGGCAGGAGGCATACGTCCAGGGCGCCCCATCCATCCGGGTGTCCACGCCCTCTTGGTGGTATGAGGACCGCTAAGGCATGGCACCCGTCAAAGTCGTGGCAGACCTGCCCTGGCCGTACCCACGCAACACCCCACTTGGCTTGCGCCGCCGCCCCGGCCCCGACCCACATGCCTTGCTGCTGCTGCTGCTGCTGCTGCTGCTGCTGCCGCTGCTGCACTGCTGCTGCTCCTGCTGCTGCTGCAGGCCAGGTGTAACGCCAGCGTGGTGAAGGGGGCTGAGCTGTACTACCGATCCATGTTCTTTGGGGACGGTGAGACCTCACCTGGCTGCCGGCCTCTCTGTCCCCTATTGCTACCTGCTCCCTACTTTCCATGCCACGAAGTCGGGCCAGCAGCCAGCGGCTGGCCGAGGAAACCGCTTAGTGTACCGGCTCAGTGTTCAGTCTGGGAGCGTTGATAGGGGACCTGGGTTGCCTCGTTGCAGAGCTGACTTGGAACCTGCGGGACCGCCACTTCCTCAGCACAGTACAGGCGGTGGAGGAGCACCTGGCCCAGAGGGGGGTGGAGCACCCCAAGCTGGTGGGTGGGTGGGTGGGTGGGTGGGTGGGTGGCTGGCTCTGTTCGGGCCTGCAAGGTGGACTACTGGGTTAGCACTTTGTATTGTGCGCTGCCTTGGCCGCTTCAGCGCACAATACTAGGTGGCATGCCATGCCTACACCAAGGCATCATGCCTGGGGGTGGGGGCAGCCACCGTTCGTACTGCGCTGGTCATCTCAAAGGGGCAGAAGTGGGGTATGAGTCATGGTCACCATGCGTGCGTGCGTGCGTGCGTGCGCGCGTGCGTGCCTGCAGGTGTTGTGGGCACACAACAGCCACCTGGGGGACGCTCGTGCCACAGACATGGGGCAGCGCAGGGGGGAGCTGAACATCGGGCAGCTGATGCGAGAGACCTACGGACCTGACAAGGTGCGGGGAGACAGATGGCGGGGTGCTGCGGTCGACCCTGTGGGTAGTATCATCCTCTTTGAACGGTTGTTATGTGACCTTGACTGCATGTCGTCGGGGTTAGGGTTGAGTACGCTGGAGACAGGTTCAGGTGCACATCGCCGCGCCTCACTAGGTGGAGAGGTTACACTCACCCCACAGGGCACCGTCTGCTTCCCATCGCTACCGGCAACCTCCCTGCCTGCCTGCCTCCACCCTGTCCCAACTCACTGGGAGTACTTTCCCCTCCCCTGCAGGTCGTCAGCATCGGCTTCACCACCCACACCGGCACGGTGGCTGCCGCGGACGAGTGGGACTCCCCCGTCCAGCTGAAGGCGGTGCGGCCCAGCATGGCCGGCAGCTACGAGGCGGTGCTGCACTCGGCGGGGCTGCCCAGATTTGCGCTGGACCTGCGAGGGGGGCCGGAGGAGCTGCGGGAAGCGCTGGCGGGTGGGTGGGGGCAGGGGATAGAGGACGAGTGGAAGGAAAAGGGATGAAAAGGGTCAGGGGGCGGGACGTGGGGGATCGCGGGCCAGGAGCAACCTGGCGGAAGTGGTCATTTGCGGCTTGGACAGCTAGTATCCACGAGGATGCAGGTATCCTTGTCCTCACAGCTTACAAGGCACCGGGTGTGTCCTTTTTTCACCAGGACCCAGGACCCAGGGGGGGTCTACCCAGGGAGCTGTAAGTGACATCACTGCCATGGTGCGTGTGCAGGGCCCATGCTGGAGCGGGCGATTGGGGTGATCTATAGGCCGAGCACCGAGCGGCAGAGCCACTGTGAGTCCATGGTGCTGTGGTAGTGTGTCATGGCAAGCATGTGGGGGGTGGCATCCTAGAAACCCATGCTTTGCCTGATGTGCCTTGGAGCTGTGTTCAGTGTAACTGAAGTTTGTCAGCATGGTGAAGTTGGTGGCTGAAGCAGCCTCCGCCAGTTGGGTTGGCATGCAGCGGTTCTGCCATTCAAGCCGCAGCAGCTCAGCCCTGTGCAGCCTTGGTTCTCAACCCCAGGCAGGCAGGAGAACCCGTGTTGCTTGTATGGCCTGCAGACTTCTACTGTGAGCTGCCGAGGCAGTTTGACATGGTGATACACCTGGACAGAACGCAAGGTGGGCGGACACGGCCTCACCCCACACACTGCCAGGGTCCGGCCGTACCGCGCCGGTACACGCGGTGGCGCCTCTCCGGCTCGGGCGCTGCTGTGACTGCTGCTACGTTCAATGTGTCACATTACTCACTGGGGTTCTGAAGGGGAGCGGGCGAGGCATGGGCTGCGAGTGAACTCTGGTTACATCAACCGGGGTTGTGTGGCAACGTGGCTGCACCAGGACTGTGGAGCGACCGACAAACCCTCCCAATACCAGTGCTGGGAAGCTGTGTGTGTGGTTGGGCTCTGCATGCAGCTACTAAATCCCGCCTGCTGCATGCAAGTGTTGTGCCTGCTGTGCCTGCCTGCAGCCCTAAGGCCCCTAGAACTCACGGGCGCATGGGAGACAGAGCGGGAGGCCAGGTGAGCGGCCTGCCACGTCAGCTGGTGCTGCAAGCCATTGCACATAACCCCTGTCTGGCGCTGGCCAGATCGCCAAGTGTTTTTCATCGGTGGGGTGTGCATGTTACTGCGGTACGTGATGGGTACCGCTCCTTGCAGGCTGATGACGGCTTGAGATTGCACCGTGCATTGGGGGCTTTTGTAGGAGTGACTGCAGCTTCAGCTGCAGAGGGCACACGGGGGTATCATTCCCTTCTGCTGGGGCACACAGACTGTGAGTGGGCGGGAGCGTGCTGCTCCTCCGTGGACTGGTGCAGGGAGGACGCCCCCGAGACCTACCCCTACGGGCTTTGAGGCCACACACACGCATCCCCACAGGAAGGGCCTTTGCTGTTCTTCCCTTCAAGCTAGCTTTCCTAGGGCAGATTGCGGGAGGAAGTGGGGGGAGGCGGGGGTGGAGAAGGTGCTGCTAAAGTGGCTGGCGCTGGCAGCACTTCTTGAGTTGTTTGCTGCCCAGGAAAGCTTCTGAGAAAGTAGCTGCTAGTAGTGGCTGCAAGTGAGCTTGTGAGAAAATCGCCTGTGCGAGTATTGCTACAGCCATCGGCCCCTCATCTGCTCATGCGAGCGCCACATGCACTAGCGCTGTGTGCCAGGGGTGTGTCAAATATAAAGCAGCTTTGTAGGCTGCTTGCTATGTATTTATGTGGAGCACAAGTCTATGCCTCTTGTACTCAGTCCTGTATTTTCTTGCGAGCCCACCACATGTGTCACGCATTCCCTGCTGGCAGAAACGCACATGCCTGCAAGCTGCATGCCCAAGCTAGTGTATGCATGGTAGATTTGTGGCAAGTGTAATAACACTGTATCGCTGCATCTTTCTAGACCACACGTACGGTCGGTCAAGTGCCAACAACATAGACGGCACACCAAAGCCTTCACACCACTACCTCGAAATTTGCACTACCAGCATGAACCCTGACATGCGTCTATGCCAAGCGCTCTGCCAAGCCTGCTAGGGAAACAACCTGTGCAGATATGGACATCCCATACCACCCACCAACACAGCACATCAACTGCATGACGAGATGCAGGCACCCGCGGGTTGTACAAGCATGTCCTCAAAAGGTCCCCACTTCCCGCCCAAGCCGGCCCGGAGGGCTAGGAACACCTCGGCCCCTCCAACCTGGTAGCTCACAGCCGCCATCCTGCAGCGCCTGCTGTCTGAAGCGACGGCGGCTCCTACCATGTGTGTGTCCTAGGCAAACCCCACCTGGTGGTCTGTCCCACCCGGCTGCTGCGCTCCCCCTCCCTCCTGCGCTTTCTGCTGCTGCTGGTGGTGGTGGGCAGGGGGCGGCGGCGGGGCCCTGGGTGCCACGGGGTTGCCGCGGGAGCGGGAGGGGTCGTTCTGGGGGCTCTCCGGCGCGGGATTGATGCGCCAGCGCTGCCGCACCTCCTCCAAATCCTCCTGCAACACGCCAGTGCATGCGCGCTTTGCAACACGGCACGTGCACACATGCATGCAGGCCAGTGGACGTGAGCTCTGCATGGTTCCCTGGGCGGGGTGGAGGTGCTGAGGGCGCCAGCCGGGAACGGGGACCACATGCACACCCAAGAGAGCGCTGCACAGGATGGCGTGCTGGCGAGCCTGGCTGGCCCATGCAACCTCCATTATGCATCTCAGGGCAAGCCTTCACCACCGGCAAGGCCCCAGCCACACACACACACCCACACCCACCCACCTGCAAGGCAACACCCACACACTGCCACACACATGCAGGGCCAGTGCGCTTTGCCCTTGCAGCAGTCATAACCCCAGCTGGGCGGGCAGCTCAGCTGCGTGAAGCTCCCCCACGGCTCTCCCCTTCCACTGCCCACCAGGCAGCCAGGCAAACGAGGGCTCTCACATGGAGGACAACCTAATGGTGCTGTCCAGGACTTGCAGGCTGTACCCCTGCCACGCACTCACACTTGCCACGCACTCACATGCAGGTGCTTCTCGTAGTAGATGCACATGAGGTCTGCCGCCCGCGTGCCCGCCCGCAGCGCCCACGGCAGGTAGATGCTGTTCAACTGGCGCCGGTCCTCGGGCTTGAGCCGCCACTCCCCCGCCAACACCGCCAGACCCGTCATGGGCATGCCCGTCTGTCAGCGCAAATGGGGCGGCAACAGAGGATGAGGTGGTGAGGAATGATCGATATAGTTGACAAGTGAAGCCAGCTTGCTGTCTGGCTGTCACCACTCCATCAGTAAGCTGGCATTTCACTGGTTCGGACATAGAGGCCGGCCAGGGGCAACTATGTGATTGTCGTATTCAGTGACTGAGAGCATCTGCCAAACAAATAGCAGCGCGCACCACTTTGCTCAGCCTCCCCAACCACCAGCTGATGGCCATCATCACAAGTCCTCCCCGACTCACCTGCACAAACTCCACGGCCTTGAGCGCCACCTCGCCGAATGCGTTGGTGTGGCAGTTGAAGAGCACGTGCCAGAAGTCATGCACCTGGCGGGCACGCTCCACAATGTACGCCAGCTCCGGGTCATCCACAAACCTGGTAGGAGAGTCATGACACATAGCGCGCAAGGTCAGGGACTTTTCAGAACGCCAGTGGGGTACAGGCAGGGCGGGTGCACGGCAGTGGGAAGGCTTCATGTTTGCAAGGTGTCGATCACTCACGGTCGGCGGCCAAGCCACGCACACCAACTTGCACCGGAGCGCAGGCGCAGGTGCCAAGAAACAAGGTCCCAAGGCAAACCCCCCCCCCCTGCAGCCTCATAGGCTCGCAGGGACAACGGCCGACGGGGGAAACGCAGGCAGGCACAACTCTCACCATGGCTGGCTGCACCTCTCCTTTCCACGCAACTTTGCGCGCCC